>BQNB010004695.1:0-67601 GCA_026074375.1 Tanacetum coccineum | reverse complement strand
ACCAAAACGCAGTGACACCAAAACGCAGTGACACCAAAACGCAGTGACACCAAAACGCAGTGGTTGAGATTTGGTCAAAACGCAATGGTCAAAACGCAATGGTCAAAACGCAATGGTCAAAACGCAGTCAATATAATATTCAAAAATATCCAAAACGCAACCATAAAAAAATTTCGAAATAGGGTTTTGATTATTTTAATATTTTAAAATTTCTTCTAACCAAAACGCAATGATTGCGTTTTGAACCTGTTTAATAAAAAAAATCAAAACGCAACAAGAAGAAAATCAAAACGCAACAAGAAGAAAGTCAAAACGCAACAAGAAGAAATCAAAACGCAACAAGAACTTTGCCAGAGAGTCAAAACGCAACGACGAAATATACGACTTTTTCTTCCAAAAATCGCCTAAAAATCACCCTTTTTGACCTTTTAACTTGATTTCTCTTGCACAATTAGCTACCTTATGCCTAGATCTTGCTTAATAACATAAACATTCACACATCTAAGCACAAAAATCCGGGTTTGATTTTTTTTGAACCAAGAACAAAAAGTAACTAAAAATTTGAGCTTGTTTAACCACACAAATGAATCACGAATCCACTTAGGCTCTGATGCCAATTGTTATCCCACTAGTTTAATCCATTACACAACAATAATTATACCAAGATGCTAGAAAATGAGAAGAAATCTTAGAGAGAGAAAGTAGAGAGAGAAACTAGATTAGAGATAATGGGAAAGTTACAAGTGAAGTGAAAAATGTAACCAACACCCTTCACCAAGTGTGGTGAAGGGATATTTATACCCATGCCATGCTAGGTGGCTTATGGGCTTGTAACTTGGGTCGGGCTTGGCATAACTTGGGCTTTGAGCCCGAAACATGGACAATATTAGATTACAATCCAAGCCCGTTGAACCCGACTAGCCTATTACAATACAAGACCTAGTTTGACTTTCTTAGACCGATAACATTCTTGTTTGACTTAATATAATTAAGGCTAACAGTTGAACTTCTTAAATCTTAAAATGATCAACTATTAAAAGATTTAAAGAAATCTGAGTTAATGGTTCTAGGTTATAAGATAGGTATAGAGTCAGTGGAAGAAAAACTTGAAGTTTATGAAGCAAATAAGTCTATTTATTTACAAGATATTAAGGGCTTAAAATTTGAAATTCATATAGGAGAAATAACTATTAAAGAGCTTAGGAAGAAGCTTGAAATAGTTCAAAAAGAAAAGGATGGCTTTCAACTTAATGTAGATAAATTTGAACATGCATCTAAAAGTTTAAACAAGCTCATAGAGTGTCAAATAGTTGATAATTGCAAGAAAGGTTTAGGCTATGAAAATTATAATGCAGTTCCACCTCCCTACATAGAAAATTTCATGCCTCCAATACCTGACTTGTCTTTTACTGATTTAGATGAGTTTGTTAATGAGCCTGTAGTTGAGAACTGTAAAGCTATGTCTAGTGAAGAAGAGCCTAAGGTAGTTAGGAAGTATGATGATGCCCCAAGTATTGAAGAATAGATGTCAGATGATGAGGAAGCGGATGTGTCTCAGCCTAAAATTGAAAAGAAAACTGTTAGGCCTATTATTGTTAAGAAAGAGTTTGTCAAATCTAAACAACAAGAAAAAACTGCTAGGAAAACTGTTAAACAAGTTGAGCAATTTAGGCAAAACACTCACAGTCCAAGAGGCAATCAAATAAATTGGAACAATATGATGTCTCAAAAACTAGGAAGCAATTTTGAGATGTTTAATAAGGCCTGTTATGTGTGTGGAACCTTTGATCATTTGCAGGTTGATTGCAATTACAATCAAAAACAGTTTCAAAATCAAAGGATGGTAAAACCTGTTTGGAACAATGCTCAAAGGGTGAATCATCAAAACTTTGCTAAAAAGACTCACCTATGTGTTAAAAAGAACTTAGTTCCAAGAGCAATACTAATGAAGTCTGGTTTAGTATCAATTAATACTGCTAGACAAAATATTTCAAAAGCAATAGTATTAGTTAATACTGCTAGACAAGTTAATGCTGCTCACTCAAAAACAATAGTGAATGCTGCTAGACCAATGTCATATATTTCTAAAACAGCACATTCAACTGTTAAGAGTCTCATTCATAAGAACACAACATTTACATACAGTAATATTAATCAAAGGGTTAATACTGTTAGGGATGAAAATTTTAATACTGTTAGTCCAAAAGCAGTAGTTAATGTTGTTAAGGGAAATAATTTTAATGCTGTTAAGCCTCAGCTTGTTGGGTTTGGAAACTAAATCATAAAGTTTTAGACCATGTTTCTAAACACAATAGTACATCAACCACCCTACAAAGGTTTGATTATATTGATGCAGAAGGCAGATCCAAGTCATTGATTGCTTGGGTCCCTAAAAGAAACTATTTTTCTTATCTAATTTGCAGAGTAATCCACAAATGGATTTACAGGATCAAGGAGTTATTGATAGTGGATGCTCAAGGCACATGACATGGAACATGTCCTATATTACAAACTATGAAGAGATAGATGGAGGATATGTTTCTTTTGGAGGGAATCCCAAAGGAGGGAAAATCACAAGAAAAGGTACCATTAAAACTGGTAATCTAGATTTTGAAAATGTGTATTTTGTGAGAGAGTTAAAGTTTAATCTCTTTAGTGTCTCACAAATGTGTGATAAAAAGAATAATGTTCTTTTTAATGACACTGAATGTATTGTTTTATCTCCAAACTTTAAGTTAATTGATGAAAGTCAAGTTTTACTTAGAGTTCCTAGAAAGAACAATATGTATAGTGTTGATTTAAAGAACATAGTTCCTAAAGGAGGTTTAACTTGCCTTTTTGCAAAAGCCACATCTGATGAATCTAAACTTTGGCATAGAAGGCTAGGTCACTTAAATTTTAAAACCATGAATAAATTGGTTAAGGGAAATCTTGTAAGAGGTTTACCTTCTAAACTTTTTGAAAATGATCAAACCTGTGTTGCTTGTCAAAAGGGAAAGCAGCACAGAGCCTCTTGTAAGTCCAAAACAAAGAACTTAATCAGTCTTCCTTTACATTTGTTGCATATGGACTTGTTTGGTCCAACATTTGTAAAAAGCCTTAAGAAGAAAATGTATTGCCTAGTTGTCATAGATGATTACAGTAGGTTTACATGGGTTTTCTTTCTAGCTACTAAGGATGAGACTAGTGGCATTCTTAAGTCCTTTATAACTGGGATAGAAAATCTAGTAGATCACAAGGTTAAGGTGATTAGATGTGATAATGGAACTGAGTTCAAAAACAGAGAAATGAATCAGTTTTGTGAGATAAAGGGTATTTTGAGACAATTTAGTATAGCTAGAACTCCTTAACAAAATGGAGTTACTGAGAGGAGGAATAGGACACTAATTGAGGCTGCTAGGACTATGCTAGCTGATTCTAAGTTGCCAACTACTTTTTGGGCAGAAGCAGTTAATACTGCTTGCTATGTGCAAAATAGAGTGTTAGTAGTTAAGCCTCATAACAAGACCCCATATGAACTTTTTCATGGTAGAACACCAACTTTAAGTTTTATGAGACCATTTAGGTGTCTTGTTACCATTCTCAATACCATAGATCACTTAGGAAAATTTGATGGTAAGGCTGATGAAGGTTTCTTTGTTGGATACTCTTTGAATAGTAAAGCCTTTAGAGTATTTAATAGTAGAACAAGGATAGTGGAAGAAAACTTGCATATTAGGTTTAGTAAGTGTACAACTAATGTTGTAGGCAGTGGACTAGATTGGCTATTTGGTATTGATGCACTAACAAGAACAATGAATTATGAGCCAATTGTTGCAGGTACACAGTTTAGTGGTTTTGCAGGTACAAAAACAAGTGATAATGATAGACAAGCTAGAAAGGAGACAAAACCTGTCAAAGATTACATTTTGCTACCAGTTTAGACTGCTGATCCACCATATTCCCAAGATCTAAAGACTTCTCATGATGATGGATCCAAACCTTTAAGTGATGGTGGAAAGAAAGTTGATGAAGATCCAAGAAAAGAAAGTAGATGTAATGATTAAGAGAAGGAAGATAATGTTAATAGCACTAACAATGTTAATGCTGCTAGCACAAATGAGGTTAATGTTGTTGGTGGAAAAACAAGAATTGAACTTCTATTTGATCTAAATATGCCTGCTTTGGAAGATGATAGTATATTTGACTTCTCAAGAGATGATGAAGATGATGGCGAAGTGGCTGACATGAACAATTTGGATACAACAATCCAAGTCAGTCCTAATCCAACTATAAGAATTCATAAAGATTATCCTCTTGATCAAGTGATTGGAGATTTGCAATCAGCTACACAAACAAGAAAGATGTCAAAGAATTTGGAGGAACATGGGTTTGTTAGTACTATTCAACAAAGAACAAACCATAAAGATCTTTAAAATTGCTTATTTGCTTGCTTTTTATCACGGTAAGAACCCAAAAAGGTAATTCATGCATTTAAGGATCCAAGCTGGATAGAGGCTATACAAGAAGAGTTTCTACAATTCAAGATACAAGAAGCTTGGACTTTAGTGGATTTACCAAATGGAAAAAGGGCTATAGGCTCTAAATGGGTTTTTAGGAATAAAAAGGATGAAAAGGGAATTGTGATAAAAAAATAAAGCAAGATTGGTTGCTCAAGGGTACACACAGGAAGAAGGGATTGACTATGATGAAGTCTTTGCCCATGTTGCAAGAATTGAAGTAATTAGGCTATTTTTAGCTTATGCTTCATTTAAAGATTTTATAGTGTATCAAATGGATGTAAAAAGTGCTTTTCTCTATGGGAAGATTAAAGAAGAAGTGTATGTAAGTCAACCACCAGGATTTGAAAATCCAGACTTTCCTGATAGAGTATACAAGGTTGAAAAAGCACTGCATGGACTACATCAAGCTCCTAAAGCTTGGTATGAAACCTTGTCAACATATCTGTTGGACAATGGTTTTCAAAGAGGGAAAATTGACAAGACCTTATTCATCAAAAGGCACAAAGGTGATATTTTGCTGGTCTAAGTTTATGTTGATGATATCATCTTTGGTTCAACAAAGAAGGAGCTATGCATTGCATTGAGATGTTTGATGCGTGAGAAAATTTCAGATGAGTTCCTATGGGAGAACTTAATTCTTCTTGGGATTACAAGGGTTGAAGCAGAAAGAAGGATGGCATATATATTAGTCAAGTATATATGTTGACTGAAATTTTAATGAAAATTTAGTTTTACAAGTCATGACTGCAAGCACACCAATGAACTCAAAAGACATCCTCTGCTCAAGGAATGAAGATGGTGAAAGAAGTGGTGTTTATATGTATAGGTCAATGATTGGTTCATTGATGTCATCTTACTCTTTCAAGACCTGACATCATGTTTCAAGTGTATGCCTGTGCTAGATACCAAGTCAAATCAAAGGGTTTCACATCTTTTTGTTGTTGAAAAGGATTTTTAGGTACTTAAAAGGTCAACTAAAATTGGGCCTTTGGTATCTAAAAGATTCCTTTTGAATACACTGATAGTGATTATGCTGGAGCAAGCTTGGATAGGAAGTCTACAACAGGAGGTTGTCAATTCCTTGGATGTAGATTAATATCATGGCAGTGCAAGAAATAGACAGTGGTTGCAAATTCCACAACAGAAGCTGAGTATGTGGCTGCTTCAAGTTGCTATGGATAAGTGCTTTGGATTGAATCATCCTACTTGATTATGGGTACTAATTTTATGCTTACAAATCTTTATTGACAATACAATACTTTGCATAATTAAAAAAATCTATATTTTTTCATTAAAAACAAAGCAATATAGAGATCAAACATCATTTTATTAGAGATTGTAATGAAAAGAAATTGATTAAAATGGTCAAAATCTATACTGACAAGAATGTTGCAGATTTGCTTACAAAAGCTTTTGATGTAAGTAGATTTTAATATTTGATTGTTAGTATTGGAATGCTAAATCTTTAAAGTCTTTTATCTCTTTATGTTTTTGTAGAGTTTTGTATGAATTAGTACTGTTATTCATGTCATTAAAAGTTTCTGCTGTTAAGTATAATTAATACTGCTGGTTATACTTAATACTGCTGAGTTTCTACTATTAGTTATACTTAATATTGTTAGGTATAATTAATACTGTGATAATTGTGAAAATTGCTATGGCTTGTGTTTTCTTGGTTTTTGGACTAACATTTTGCAGGAAAAGCAAAGAAAAGTGTTAAATTGATGATGGAAAAGCTGTTTAGAATGGAATTGGAGTTAATGCTGGTGACTCAAAGTTAATGCTGCTAGGCATAACTTACTACTGCTGGGTTACTACTGATGGATTGTTGAGGGTATTTTTCATAAATACTTCGATCTAGGGTTTCAATAAATCATTTAATGGTTTCAGTCATATACTCTCTAATTACAATCCCTAATCCTGTTTTATATCTCTTTTATCAAAACCCAACACAACATGGCGACTCTAAAAATCTGCAGATACTCTATAATTTCGGTGCATTTTTGTCTAAAAACCACAGAGAGTGAATGGGTTTTGAAACAAATTGTAGATTTTTTGAATCGCAACCCTATAAGGTATGCATTTAACGGTTATTCTTTACTAATATTATTTCTTGCGCTTGAACAGTTCTGGTCTACTTATCAGGCCAAAAAACCTCTTCCCATGGGAAAAAAAAAAATTACTGCCCTAGTAGATGCAAGAAGATAATCATCATGAATCATCTGTTAGAAGCAGATTTCAACTTGGAAGATGTGTTAGTTTTACTTAATACTGTTAGGTATAATTAATACTGTGATAATTATGAAAATTGCT
Source organism: Tanacetum coccineum (assembly GCA_026074375.1). NCBI lineage: Eukaryota > Viridiplantae > Streptophyta > Magnoliopsida > Asterales > Asteraceae > Tanacetum > Tanacetum coccineum. The sequence continues at coordinate 60,786 of BQNB010004695.1, read as the reverse complement.
TTGGTTTGTGTTTTCTTTGTTTTTGGACTAACATTTTGCAAGAAAAGAAAAGAAAAGTATTAAATTGATGATGGAAAAGCTGTTTAGAATGGAATTGGAGTTAATGCTGGTGACTCAAAGTTAATGCTGCTAGGCATAACTTACAACTGTTGGGTTACTACTGATGGGTTGTTGAGGATATTTTTCATAAATACTTCAATCAAAGGTTTCAATAAATTATTTAATTAGTTTCATTCATATACTCTCTAATTACAAACCCTAACTTAATTTTATCATCTTTTATTAAAACCCAACACAAATGGCAACTCTAAAATCTGCAGATACTCATAATATGGTCGCATTTTTATCTAAACCCATAGAGAGTGATGGGTTTGAACAAAATGTGGATTTTTTGAATGCACACCCTATAAGGTATGCATTAACGGTTAATCTTACTATATATATTTCTTGCGTTGAACAGTTCTAGTCTACCGTCAAGGCCAAAACTATCCATGGGGAAGAACAGTTACATGCCCTATTTGATGGCATGAAGATAATCATCACTGAATCGTCTGTTAGAAGAGATCTTCAACTAGAAGATGATGAAGGTATTGATTGTTTGCCAAATTCTACCATTTTTGAACAACTTACATTGACGGGGTATGAGAAAATTTCACAAAAGCTAACTTTTTATAAACCATTCTTTTCCCCACAATGGAAATTTCTAATTCATACTATTTTACAATGTCCACGTCCAAAGACTACTGCATGGAATGAGTTTAGTAGTACTATGGCATCTGCCATTATTTGCTTAGCCACAAACCAAAAATTTAACTTTTCAAAATTGATTTTTGATAGTATGATTAGAAACTTGGATTGTAAACAAGCTAATTTTTTAATGTATCCAAGGTTTGTATAAATATTTTTGGACAAACAATTTGATGGGCTGCCAACTCATAAGAGAATTTATATTGCACCCTATCATACTAAAAAGATTTTTAGAAACATGAGAAGAATAGGCAAAGGTTTTTCTAGTAGAGTAACACGTTTATTTCAAACAATGGTGGTACAAAACCAATCACAAATGGGTAAAGGTTCAACAATTCTAACGGATCCCCATCACACACCCACTTTTATTCAACCATCTACTCAACCTCAAAAGACACAAAAACCTAGGAAGCCTAAAAGAAAGGATACTCAGGTACCTTAGCCTAGTGATCCTATTGGAAGTGTTGTAGATAAGGATGTCCATAAGGAGTTGGGTGATAGTTTGGTGAGGGCTGTCACTACTGCTTCTAGCTTAGAAGCCGAGCAGGACAATGGTAACATAGATAAGACCTAATCCAAGGCAACACCTAATGAATCTAGTTCCCTAGGAACTACTTCAGGTGGTGGTCCCAGGTGCCAAGAAACTATAGGGGATACTATTGCTCAAATTAGGTTTGAGAATGTATCTTAACATTCTAATGATTCACTGCTCGCAAGGGTAACACACTTTGAAGTGATAAGGATAGACTTAAACTTGATGAATTGATGGCACTATGTACCACTTTACAAAACAAGGTTCTTGATTTGGAGAAGACAAAGACCTCTCAAGATAATGAGATTGCTAGTTTTAAAAGGAGGGTCAAGAAGCTTGAAAAGAATAATAGGTCAAGAACTCATAAGCTGAAGAGATTATACAAAGTTGGTTTGACTGCTAGGGTAGAATCCTTTAATGATGAAGAAAGCTTGGGTGAGGATGCATCCAAATAGGGGAGGATTGATGCTATTGATGCAGATGAAGAAATTACCCTGGTTAGTGTTCATGATATGAATGTTTTTGCTGGTGAGGAAGTTGCTAAAGAAGTAGTTGAAGTTATTAATACTGCTAAGCTAATTATTAATGATGCTCAGGTTAGTGCTGCTGGTGATATAGTTAGTGCTGCTAGTGCTGCAACAATTGTTAGTGCTGCTACAACAACTACTGCTACAATTAATACTGTTGATGATATTACTTTGGCTCAAGCACTTGAAGAAATGAAAAGTAAAAAGCCCAAGAAGAAAGGGATTGTTATACAAGATCTGGTTGAATCTACAACAACAATATCTTCACAACTATCTTCACCACAATCACAAGACAAAGGTAAAGGAATATTGATAGAACATGTGAAGAAGAAAGATCAAATCAGTCTTAATGAAGAAACTGCTTTAAATATACAAGCTGAATTTGATGAAGAAGTAAGACTTGCAAGAGAGAAAGCTAAAAAAGAAGAAGAAGCCAATATTTCCTTGATTAAAACATGGGATGATATACAGGCAAAGATTGATACTGATCATCAATTGGCTGAAAGAATGCAAGCACAAGAACAAGAAGAGTTGTCTATTGAAGAAAAGGCTACATTATTTCAACAACTCTTAGAGAAAAGAAGAAAGCATTTTTGCAGCTAAAAGAGCAGAAGAGAAAAGAAACAAACCACCAACAAAAGCTCAACAGAGAAAGATAATGTGTACTTACCTAAAGAACATGAAAGGATACAAGCTCAATGATTTGAAGTTGAAAGAGTTTGATTCTATCCAAGAGATGTTTGGCAGAGCATTCAAAAGGGTAAATACATTTGAAGACTTTGGAACAGAGTTGGTGGAAGGCAAAGAAAAGAGAGCAGGAACAAAGCTGGTATAAGAGATAACAAAGAAGTAATAGGTGGAAGATGATAACGAAATAGCAGAGCTTAAACAGAGAATGGAAATCATTCCAGATGAAGAAGAAGTAGCAATTGATGCTATACCTTTGGCTGTTAAGTCTCCAAGTATTGTTGGCTGGAAGATTCATAAAGAAGGAAGAAAAAGCTATTATCAAATAATGAGAGCTGATGGAAAGTCTTAAATGTACATGATCTTTAGTCACATGCTTAAAAGTTTTAACATGGAAGATTTAGAAGATTTGTACAAGTTGGTAAAAGCTAAATATAAGTCAACAAGACTAGTGGAAGACTTGGATTTGATATTATGGTGTAATTTGAAAACAAGGTTTAAACCACATGTAGAAGATAAAGTATGAAAGAATCAACAAGACTACAAAGTGTTGAATTAGAAGCTGTATGCATCTTATGGAGTGCATTCCTTGAGGATGCAACATATGCAAATTTATATGTTGGTAGAGAAGAAGTATCCTCTTACACCATGTAAACTTACAATGATGTTGGAAAAGAAGCTTATGATTGACTATGCAAGTGAAATGGCTTATCAGCTTCTTAAATTCATCATAAAACAGCTTAAGAAGTAAAAAAGTGTTTGGAAGCAATAGAGCTGGTACAAGAGATAACAAAGAAGCAAAAGGTGGAAGATGATAAAGAAACAGCAGAGCTTAAACAGAGAATGGAAATCATTCCAGATGGAAGAAGAAGTAGCAATTGATGCTATACCTTTGGCTGTTAAGTCTCCAAGTATTGTTGGCTGGAAGATTTATAAAGAAGGAAGAAAAAGCTATTATCAAATAATGAGAGCTGATGGAAAGTCTCAAATGTACATGATCTTTAGTCACATGCTTAAAATTTTTAGCAGGGAAGATTTAGAAGATTTGTACAAGTTGGTAAAAGCTAAATATGAGTCAACAAGACCAGTAGAAGACTTGGGATTTTGATTTTATGGGTGATTTGTAAAATTCTGTTTTAAACCACATGTAGAAGATATGTTAGAAAGTTTCTTAGGGCTCTACATCCTAAATGGAGAGCAAAGGTCACGGCGATTGAAGAGTCGAAAGACTTAACATCACTGTCACTTGATGAACTCATCGGGAATCTCAAAGTTCACGAGATGATCATCAAGAAAGATTCTGAAATAGTCAAAGCTAAGGGAGAAAGAAAATCTCTTGCTTTAAAGGCTAAGAAAGAATCTAGTGATGAGGAGTGTTCGACTTCCGGAAGTGAAGATGAAGAATACGCCATGGCGGTTAGAGACTTCAAGAAGTTCTTTAAGAGAAGAGGTAGATTCGTGAGACAACCTCGGAACGACAAAAAGACGTTCCAAAGAAGCCGTGATGACAAGAACGGTAAAGGTGATAGAAAATGCTTTAGATGCGGCGATCCAAATCATCTTATTGGAGAATGTCCAAAACCACCGAAAGACAAGAACCAAAGAGCTTTTGTCGGAGGTTCTTGGAGTGATAGCGGTGAAGAAGATGATGAGAAGGTCAAAGACGAAACGTGTCTTGTAGCTCAAGCATCAAGTGAGGTATGTTCCGAATCCTCTTACTTTAGTGATGAAAACTCATCAATAGATGATTTAGTTTTAGATAATGAATATGATAAACTGTGCAAAATGAGTTTAAAGATAATCACTAAAAACAAAAGATTAAAAGCCACTAGAAATAGTTTAGAAAAAGAACTTAGTATTCTAAAAGAAAAAGTGTCTACACTCGAGAAAAACAAGGGAGTTGATCTCGAATGTGTAAAATGTCATATGCTTAAAATTGAGAATGAAAAACTCAAAGAGGAATCCATTAGATTAAATAAATTTGAAAAGAGTACACATTGTCTAAATGAAATGCTAAGTAATTAAAAACCCTCTGGTAAAAAATTGAGTTTAGGGTTTAGTTCATTTGAAGCATCATCTAGTGGAACTAAAGAAATAATATATATGAAAGCTCAAAAAAAGGCGTCCTCTAATGGAGGTCCCATAAATATGGTCGGCCCCCATATTGTACAAGCGGCCCCTAAAATAATTATGGGACCGCCAGCAGCTACGCTTGGATCTGAGAAAAGTGTGTCTTTTCAAAAATCTATTTTGGGTCCTAGACCAAAACACATAATAGTAAACAATTGTCAAAGTTCTCGTTGCTAGTGATAATGAAGTCAAACAATTTTATAAGCCGTTGTCAAAACCCAGAGTTGGATTTTCAAAACCAAATTTAGATCAAAAACTCCACCACTTAGAAGTGTCAATAATAATTATCCTCGTCCTAAGACACCACAACTAAGAAGGAACGTTGGTCGACAAAATCAACCTCGTGGCTTTCCCGTAACTTAGAACAATTTCCAACGTCAAAGTTACATGCCATGGGTAATGTGTCTTCCATTCCCACATCCTAACCAATTGCATCAAATGCAAGGGATGTTTAGAATTAACAACTTTAGACCCATGAGATATTAGGGACCCAATGTTTGAGTTATTCTCCTATATAAATAGATATGCCTTGGAGTCGACTTGGAACCCGATGAGTGGATAAAGGATATCAGATTCTCTAAACACACGACGTGTAACCGAAAGCTCTTTTCAAGCTATAAGGCATACAATGGATGTAATGTCATTTTTGGTAGCAATCTTCGCGGTAACATCATTGGCAAAGTTACGATTTTGAATGACTCTTTCAAAATAGATAATGTAGAACATGTAGATAACTTAAGATTTAACTTGTTAAGTATAGGACAAATATGTGATAATTAGTGTAGAGTAACTTTCTCTGAACATGATAGTAAAATCATTAAGGATGGTAAGGTCATAGGTAGAGGTATTAGGAAGAAAGGCTTATATGTGATGAAATTAGGAAATAAGCCTAAAGACCAAATTCATCTAGCAACAATTGATGAAAATTCCACGTTGTGGCATAGGAGATTAGGTCACGCAAATATGCGTCTCATTCAATCGTTAGCACCTAAGGAATTAGTTAGAAACTTACCTAAGCTTAAGTTTGATCAACACTTCTGTGATGCTTGCAAAATTGGAAAACAAGCTCACGCTAGTCACAAGGCTAAGAATATAGTCTCAATGACTAGATGCTTAGAACTTCTTTATATAGATCTCTTCGGTCCATCTGCCGTACTGAGTTACGGAGGAAACCGTTACACCTTAGTCATAATATATGATTACTCTAGGTATACTTGGACTAGATTCTTTAAGGACAAACTGAATCCTTCGAGCAATTCAAAATATTTAGTAAGAAAATTCAAAACCAATTAAGATGTACAACAGTGTCAATAAGAACCGACCACAGTAGGGAATTTGATAATGAGGTGCAATTTGGAGAGTTTTGTAATGCCAATGGAATTACACATAACTTCTCAACTCCACACACTCCACAATCAAATGGCGTGGTTGAAAGGAAAAATAGGACACTTCAAGAAATGAGTAGGACTATGTTGAATGAGCAATCGTTACCACAAAAGTTTTGGTGTAACGCAGTAGATACTTCAACATACATTCTCAACCGAATCCTAATTAGAGCCATCTTAGGAAAAACACCTTACGAATTCTTGTGAGGTAGGAAACCCACTCTTGATTACTTTAGAGTGTTTGGAAGAAAGTGCTTCATTTTAAACACTAAAGACTACCTTACAAAGTTTGACCTAAAGTCATACGAAGGTGTCTTTTAGGATACTCGCAAAATAGTAAAGCCTACATCATCCTTAATAAACATACTAGGAAAGTCGAAGAATCACTCAACGTGACATTCGATGAAACTCCTCCACCCTCTAAGACATCACCCTTGGTGGATGATGACTTAGATGAAGAAGAAGCAATTAAGGTTACCGAAAAGAAAAACCTAGAAAATGACATTGAGGATGAAACTTTAGAGATTGACAAAATAGTCAATATTAAGGAATCTAGGAACCATCCATTAGAAAAGGTCATAGGAAATCTTAACCAAAGAACCCTTAGATCACAAGCCCAAAACCAAAGTAACTTCTTTTGTTTTATATCAACTATAGAACCTAAGAATGTGAATGAAGCCTTAACGGATGAAAGTTGGATAATCGCTATGCAAGAAGAATTAAATCAATTCATTGCTAACGATGTTTGGGAGTTAGTTCCACAACCTAGGAATATGACAATCATAGGAACTAAGTGGGTGTTTAGAAATAAGTTAGACGAGAACGGTATTGTTTCTCGAAATAAGGCTAGGTTAGTTGCTCAAGGCTATAATCAACAAGAGGGCATCGATTATGATGAAACTTATGCCCTAGTTGCTAGACTTGAGTCTATTAGAATACTATTAGCTTATGCTTGTGCTTTAGATTTTAAGCTATTCCAAATGGATGTAAAAAGTGCATTCCTGAACGGTTTTATCAATGAGGAGGTATACATGGCACAACCTCTAGGATTCATTGACTTTGAAAAACCAAATCATGTTTATAAACTTAAGAAAGCTTTATACGGTCTTAAACAAGAACCCAAAGCTTGGTATGATAGATTAAAAGCTTTTCTTATTAAACATAAATGCAAAATGGGAATGGTAGATAATACACTTTTTACCAAGAAGAAAAGTTCAAACCTCATCATCGTTCAAAATATATGTTGATGACATTATATTCGGCTCTACTTGTCAAGACATATGTGATGAATTTGCCAAAATCATGCATGACGAGTTCGAGATAAGAATGATGGGTAAACTTAACTTCTTCCTTGGATTACAAATAAAACAAATAGAAGATGATATCTTCTTTGATCAATGTAAATATATTAAAGAAATGCTTAAGAAATTTGGCTTAGAAGAATCTAAACCAATGAAAATGTCCTACGATACCAAACTCACAAAAGATGAAGAGTATGAGTCGGTAGATAGTACCAAGTATCGAGGCATGATAGGTAGTTTATTATACCTAACGGTAAGTAGGTCCGATATCATGTTTAGTGTATGCCTTTGTGCCCGCTTCCAAGAGGCTCCTAAAACCTCTTACCTTGAAGCAGTTAAGCGTATCTTCCGATACATTAAAGGCACTAAGGACTTAGGATTATGGTATCCTAAGGGGACTGACATAGAAACAGTAGTATATGTTGACTCTGATCATGCAGGAGATTATGTGGACCGAAAGAGCACTAGCGGTATTTGTACGTTCGTGGGATGTTGTTTGACATCTTGGTTCTCGAAGAAACAAACCGCTCTTGTTATATCCACTACCGAAGCCAAATACATAAGCGCCAGAAAGGCATGTCAACAAGCACTAGAAACAAGCTCTTATCGACTACGACGTTAGACTCGACGACGTTCCAATCATGTGTGACAATAAAGGCGCGATGGACCTTAGCAAAAACCCAATGCAACATTCTCGAACCAAACATATCGAAATTCATCACCACTTTCTTCATGATAATGTCCAGAAAGGACACATCTCAATCGAAAAAGTGTCGTCCGTCGACAACATCGCCAACATCTTTACAAAACCCCTTAAACGTGAATTGTTTAACTATCTACATCTTGTTTTAGGAATGATGGAACACATTCCATATATCGTATTGGTCCACTTCTCTTTCTTCTGTCTCAATTCTTGTCCGCGTTCCATTCCGCGTCGTGACAATTTAACTACTTCAACCAAAGCTAGTTAGATATTTTTAATTCGCGAAATGCAAATTAATTAGTCACTCATCCTAGTAAATTCGTGTCAAAATTTAAAAGTCAAAAATTCCATAATACGGGCGGCCTCCATATCTCAAGCGGCCCCCGATCCATTTCAGGCGCCCCCTGATCGATATGGGACCGCCAACAACAGACACACATCTTTAACACTTAGTTAAATTTTTTTTTCAAAACTCAAAAATTTTCAAAACGAACATGACCACAACAACCCAAAAACTCAAAATCAAACATTAAAACTTCAATTGAAGATAAAATCAACACATACAATCATTCTTAACATCATCAATTGTAAGTCATTTCATCTATTTTCTTTCAATTTGAGTCTAGGGTTTAGGATGAACACTAAAATTGAAATTGGATTTTTCATTTTTCCTTCAATTTTGTACAATTAGGACTACTAGGATACAATGTATAACTAATATGCTTCACTTAGACATAGGATTTACATACACTAGTGAGTTTGTTGAAAAATTGATTTCAAACCAAAACCCCAATTTTATTTTTAAATTACTCACGTTAGGAACATAATAAAATTGTTGTGCATTGCTATTACAACTTAAAAACTTTTTAAACACATGCATAATGATCTCATAAACAAATGTTGAGATACATAATTCACATGTATTTTCCAATATGTTTAGATGAGGGAAATCAATTTAAGGAGCGTTTGAATTAACTCTTAGGATTTTAATTTTAGGTCGAATTAATCGTTACTCCACATTTGTTACATTTAGGCACACACTAGAAACAATGTCCATAAAATATTACAAGTAAATGATAATAAAATGTGACTTTAATTTTTTCTTTCTAGGTAATTATGACTCGCAAATCGTCCAACGACTATAAAAATACAAGACACTATATCCCAATGATTTCACATGAATATCGTTCACCTATAAAAAAAGATTAAGAAATCTTGAAAGTCGCTACATTCATGAGGGTCAGGTGGTTTTTGAGGACTTTACGGATCTAAACTATATTCGGTCTTTGTTTCATTTTCTTGAGTTTGAGTGTCTCCTTGAAATTAATGACCAAATTTGTCCTCGTTTCATAGTCAATATCAAATAAACTATTCCGATAGAGGTCAAATGTTCATCGAATTTGTGATTCAAAATCAATTCTTCTCTTACTCTCTTGAAGAATTTTCTCAAATTCTTGACATACCTTGCGAGGGTGCCTGCGTCTTTACTGACAAATGGTCACTTGACGAGTTGGCATATGGTGTCCCTACGGATGGTCCATATCAAACCAACCCTCCTTCTCCTGATGACATCATTTTGTATATTCGAATTGATCGAGAAGGTCAAGTCCGTTGCATCCGTCATGAGAAAGAAATTGATGTTCATGAACATCAAATTCTCACTCGTGAAATTGTGCCAACCCTGAAGCCTTTGGAAGAAATTATCCAGGAAAATGTATTCTGTCTGGGGGGTAATCAGGACCATGTTCCCGCGTGTCTTTGTTACATGCTCTATTGTGTTGTTAACTCCAAAAAGTTCAATCTCGCCTATTATATGGCAAAACAAATAGAGTGGGTCACTAAACAAGCTAGGTTAATTCTACCCTATGGTATTTTTTTAGGTAAAGGGTTTCCTCGGTAAATATATTACACTAAAAAAGCGTCAAAGTATAAAAGGTTAAGGGTGAAGTTCCTTATCTTAGTCCAAATATGGACAATTACAAGCAACTACGTGCTACTAACAAACTCCTACATAATAAAGACACGCCAATCTTATGACTAACCAAGAAAATAATAAAAACTTCCTAATAACTAATATGCGGAGATCATATTGATAACAAAATCAACATTTGCTCTTGTAATCATTCACTTGAGCCTCGTCGTCTGTCATAACTTCCAATGCTTCATCATCTTAGAAACAAAATTGTAGCATAAAACATCTTATTCATATATTACTTCCAAGAATTTACAAATAGCCTTCGTGGCTAACTTCCATAGAGACTACCCAAGAGACAACTATGATCATACCAGGACGAATAGATAGTAATTACTATATCAACCTAAACAAACCCTAAAATTAGGGTTTTATATCAATGATAACCAGATCATGAACGCTGTAATACGTCCAATCGTCTTCATGCACCACATTCGATGAACTTAATACTAACAAACCAAGAACATGCCAATAAACACTCATCCCCATTTGCTGGAATAAACATGTCAAAAACTGAAACAAAAACCATAGAAAATAAGGTTTCAACCAGACCACATAACTGCAACATGTTCTCAGATCCAAATAATTGAATTAACGGTTTTAACATGAGCATTCTCTGCAGCGTAGACACAGTCATCCAATGAAGAACTCACAACAAAATGATAAGCCATCTAAAAATCACCACCATCATTCTTTGTAGCCTTAAACGATTTGTTAAGAAATCTACGTTCTATTTCTTACGCACCCCACAACCAAAAAAATAAACCCAACTTCCAGAAGACTTCTTAAAGGTAAGAAACACAAACCCTAAAAAATTAAGGTTTTTAATACTGCGTATGAATCCAGACCTTTACCTTCTTACAATTATGAAACCAAGCAGATAACTTCAAGATATAGACAATGATAGCACCAATAAATCATGATCCCAAGAATATATATCAGATCCAACCAGATCCTAACCACCAAAGAAAACATGGGATGTGAAAACCCTAAAAACAAATATGTCGAAACCCTAAAAACCTAAGCAGCCAAAAACCTAAATAAGGACTCGTAAATCATAACAAGACCATTACAAGGCATAAGGATCCAAAGGAAAAAAAGAGGATCGACAAGATTAGATGTAAGCAATGGTTATAAGATCGCCGCTGACCCCTAAAATTTTATAAAAGAAATCGTTCCTTGATTGATCAGACCCTAGAACGATCATAAGACTGATCACAATAGAGACAATAACCAAGGAATGATCGAAAAATAATAATCATAAAATTTTAGGGGTGGCCAGCAATCGCCATAAGTGAGAGAGAATTTTAATTTAGCTTGATTTTTGTTTTTACCCTATGGTTTGTTGTTAACCCGTTTGTTTAAATTCGTTATGAGTAATAGTTCTGAGTTGTCAAACTAGTCCTAGGTCTTGTATGATCGTGTCATGAATCCTCTTACCGCTCATCAAGAGCGAAAGACTAGAAAGGATCATGGCACGAGAAGAGGTCGTTACTCTACTTCTTCTTCTTCCGCCTTCGATCAACCATCCACCTCTTATCTTATTAATGATTATGATATGAATGGCGAAGGGAGCTCACGTACAAGCACTCCTTCCCCTATTCTCTTTGTTAACTCTCTAACAAATGACGTTCCTCAAGTCTTTCAAAAGCCACCTAACATTGACCCTCACATGGAACCATTTTATACCTGTCAAACCGAAATCATCAACCGTCAAGTTCAGGTTCGAGATAAGCATCGTGGTGGATTAAGGTCAATCGGGAAAGGCCTTAGAAACTTGTGGAAGAACATGAATAAGTGAGCAATTTAGAAAATTGCTATAAAACATTATTTATCTTATTTACTATCTTATTATGATTAAGTACTTAAACCCATTCTATTTAGTTCTAACTTAGAACGTAGTACGGGCAATATAACTTGCCTTGGATGACCATTACTTTTTTATCATCCTAAACCCTTGTTTGCATGCACCTTGATACAATATGGTTACTTATATCATGCTTGATTATCTCTTAATTCATATACCTATATGTGTCTCCTTAATAGAATTTAGAATAGTCAATCTTGTGAATGTTATTGTTAGATATTAGATGATCCCTGGTAAAATAGGATTGACTGCAAAAGGGCGTCTTTAGGAAACCTTTTCTGGATAGATTTTAGAAAATTTGTAAAACTTGAAATTTTTTACTCCTCCAAAAAATAACCCTCATAAATACTGGGCAGCCCCCTAATATATCTAGGATTGCCATGTAATTATGGGACCGCCATCAGAGTCACAGATATTTTACTATGACTACCTAATTTTCTGTGCAGTTGACTATTCTCTTCTCTAAGCCCAGTTAAACTTCCTGCATTTTGCTAAACCACTTTTGGGATATATCTTCTTAATCATCATGCTTTGCCATTTCAATCCTATGTGTTGGGATTAAAAGACTTATTGATGATCTTGAAGTTACTACAGCTCAGGTTTGTGTTACTGCTGCTAAGCAAAAGTTAGTGCTATTCATTAACTTTAATGAAAAATATGCTAAGTAGTTAGTGCTGCTAGTATAAAGTTAGTACTGCTGGTGAAGATTGAAGAAAATATTCTAAGTAGTTACTACTGCTTGTACACAGTTAATGCTGCTGGTGTATAAGTTTATACTGTTGTTGCTCAGTTAATGCTGCTAGTACAAAAGTTACAACTGCTCAAAGATTAAGACTGTTGAAAGAGTTTCTACTGTTAGAGAAAGGATAAAGACAGAAGAAAAGATAAAGATTGATTGGAGATCAAGATTACTTATGTGATAAGTATTAGTTATTTATAGAATAGATCATAAAGAATATTCTAAGTCTTAGGAATATATTGTAAATCGACTAGGACTCCTTGGTGTATAAAAGGAGGTCCTAGGGCATAAAGTTTGGCATCAAAAAATCTTTTGTTTTGATATCATTATAGCTTCAAGGTTTTGTAACCCTAATACTAGTTAGAGTATTCGTATTAATATATTAAATATTTGTTTGTTAATCTGTGTGTTCATTAGAATTACTATTCTATTGTATATTCTTCTTATTGATCAAAGATTAGATTCTGCATAATCTTTGATATATTTTACAAAGTTTCTATCATAGTTGTGTAAGATTTATCTTGCATAACTAAACCTTACACAAGCTAAGGAATTCAAAATCTATTCAAGTAGGATCAACAAGTGGTATCAGAGCTTGTTAAGAAGCTTTGAATAAGAAGAACCTGTTTGAATACAAAGATCTCTTTGTTACAAAGAGATGGATCAAGACTCGGCACATATGGTGGCTGCTTCAAAAGTGCCTATGCTCAAACCAGGTGAGTATCAGCTTTGGAGGATGAGGATGGAATAGTACATCCAAATGACTGATTATTCTCTATGGGAAGTCATAGGGAATGATAATGCACCTCCAATAACAAAAGTTGTTGAAGGTGTTGAGACTACAATTGCTCTTACAACTGCTGAAGAAAAGGCACAAAGAAGGTTAGAGTTAAAGGCAAGTTTATTGATGGGCATTCCTAATGAACATCAATTTAAGTTCAACTCCATCAAAGATGCCAAGTCATTACTGCAGGCTGTTGAGAAGAGGTTTAGAGGGAATGCTGCTACTAAAAAGACTCAAAGGAATCTTCTAAAGCAGCTGTATGAAAATTTTACTGCATCTAGCCCAGAGGTATTAGATCAAACCTTTGACAGGCTTCAAAAGCTTATCAGTTAGTTGGAGATTCATGGTGAAAGTATCTTACAAGAAGATGTAAATTAGAAGTTCTTAAGAAGTCTGTCACCAGAATGGAACACACATACCATTGTGTGGAGGAACAAGCCTAAGATAGATACATTAAGTCTATATAATCTTTACAATAACCTAAATATTTATGAACCAGAGGTCAAAGGGACATCAAGCTCAAGAAAAAACAGACAAAACGTAGCCTTTGTGTCCTTAAACAGCACCAACAATACAAATGGAGCAGTTAATACTGCTCATGATGCTACAACTGCTAGCACTCAAGCTACTGCTGTTAACTCAACAACAATTGATAACTTGAGTAATGCTATCATATGTGCTTTCTTTGCAAGTCAACCAAATAGTCCATAACTTGACAATGAGGACTTACAACAAATTCATCCTGATGATTTAGAAGAGATAGATTTAAGGTGGCAGATGGCTATGCTAACAATGAGGGCAAGGAAATTCTTGAAGACCACTGGAAGGAAGTTTTCTGTGAATGGTACTGAGACCATTGGGTTTGATAAATCCAAGGTGGAGTGTTACAACTGCAACAAAAGGGGACACTTGGCAAGGGAGTGCAGGGCTCCAAGGAACTAAGAAAACAGGAATAGGGAGAATACAAGAAGGGTTGTGCCAGTGGAGACAACCAATTCTAATGCTTTGGTGTCTTGTGATGGTTCTGGTTATGATTGGAGTGATCAAGCAGAAGAAGGTCCAACTAACTTTGCACTCATGGCTTACTCTTCTACAAGTTCTAACTCTGAGGTATCTACTGATTCAAACTGTTCATCATCTTGTTTGGAAAATGTTAAAATTCTTAAAGAACAAAATGAACAACTGTTAAAAGACTTAAGGACATCTAAGTTAAATGTTATTGCTTATAAAACAGGTTTAGAGTCTGTAGAAGCAAGACTTCTAGTTTATAAGAAAAATGAGTCTGTTTATGAGGAAGATATCAAGGTCTTAAAACGTGAGATTCATTTAAGAGAAGTAGCCATTACAGAGCTTAGGAGGAAGTTGGAACTGGCTTAAAAGTAAAAAGATGAAATTTAATTAACAGTCAAAAAATTTGAGAATTCATCTAAAAGCTTAAGCAAACTAATAGACTGTCAGATAGTTGATAAGTGCAAAACAGGTTTAGGGTATAATGTTGTTCCACCTCCCTATATAGGAAACTTTATGCCTCCAAAACCTGATTTGTCATTCTCTAGTCTCGAATGGAGTTTGTGAATGATCCTATAGTTATGAGCCTACAGTTAAGAAGCTTTTAGTTGAAAGACATTTGAGCTAAGCTAGTGCAAACAAGCCTAAGGTTGTTAGGAAGAACTTTGGTCCCCCACTTATTAAAGATTGGATATCAGATAGTGAGGATGAAGCTGAGTCAAAGCCTAAGATAGAGAAAAAAACTGTTAAACCTAGTTTTGCTAAAATAGAGTTTGTTAAATCTAAAAGGCATGTAAAATATCCTTGGAAAACAACTGATAAACAAGGTGATCAAAATAGGCTGAACACACATAGTCCTAGAGAAAACCAAAGAAATTGAAATTACATGGATTGGTCACAAAGATTAGGAGTATTTTTGAGTGATAACAAAGCTTTCTATGTGTGTGGAAGTTTTGATCACCTGCAGTATGATTGTGATAATCATCAAAGACAGTTTAATAATAAAAAGATGGTAAAACCAGTGAGGAACTATACTCAAAGGGTGAATCACAATTTTTTTTCTAGTGACTCACCCCAGTCCTAAAAGGAACATGGTTCCAAAAGAAGTATTAATGAAGTCTGGCCTAGTATCAGTTAATACTACTAGACAAGTTAATACTGCTTAATACAAACAAAACATGAATGGTGCTAGTCTAATGTCAAATCTTTCTAAAATAGCACATTCAATTGTTAAGAGGCCCATTAATAAGAACAAAGCTTTTAAAAATAGTATTCAAAGGGTTAATATTGTTAGGGGTAACAATGTTAAATACTACTAGGCCAACAGCATATGTTAATGTTTGAGAAGGGAAATCATGTTCATTGTTGTTAAGGCCTCAGCTGTTGTGTTTGAAATCAAAAGACAAATTTTTAAGACGCAAGTTTCCAAACACAACAGTGCATCAATAAATTTTAAAATATTTGATTATATTGATGCATAAGGAAGATCCAAGTCAATGATGACTTGGGTCCCCAAAAGAGACTGATTTTCTTACCTTATGTGCAGGGCAATCCACAACAAGATTTACAAAAGAAAGGAGTGATTAACAGTGGATGCTCTCAAGGAACATAACAGGGAACATATCCTATCTTACCAACTTTGAAGAAATTGATGGAGGATATGTTGCCTTTGGAGGTAACCCCAAAGGAGGGAAAATCACAAGCAGAGGTAAAATCCAAAACTGTAATAAAGATTTTGTTGATAATGTGTAATTTTAATTTGTAAGAGCGTTAATGGTTTATAATCTTCTTAGTTCTCACAATTGATGTGCCAAAAAGAATAGTGTTCTCTTTAATGACACTGAATGTATTATTTTATCTCTAAACTTTAAGTTAACTGATGAAATTTATGTTTTACTTTAAGTTCCTAGAAAGAACAATATGTATATGTTTGATTTAAAGAATATTGTTCCTAAAGGGGTCTAACATATCTCATTGCAAAATCTACATCTGAGACTCTAAACTTTTGCATAGGTAGGCTTGGACACATAAATTTCAAAACATGAATAAACTGTTTAATGGAAATCTTTAAAAGAGGTATACCTTCAAAACTTTATGAAACCAATCAAACTGTGTTGCTTGTCACAAAAAGGGAAGCAACATAGAGCTTCAAGATTGTAATCCCAAAAATAGTAAGTTTCATTCAGCCAACCTGTTACATATGTTGCATATGGATTTGTTGTGTCCTACATTTGTAAAAAGTCTTAATGAAAAAGGATGTATTGCCAAGTTGTCATAGATTATTACAGTAGTTTTAGTTGGGTTATCTTTCTAGCTACTAAGGATGAACGAGTGGCATTCTTAAGTCCTTTATACTGAAGTAGAAAATCAATAGATCAAAAGGTATACAGGTAATTAGGTGTGACAATAGAACCGATTACAAGAATAAGGAGATGAAACAGTATTTTTGTGAGAGAAAATGTGTATTAAGAGAGAATTTAGTGTACCCCCGCAAGAACTCCTCAACTGACATATAGTAGCTGATAGGAAAAAAAAGAAAAATAATTGAGGCTGCTAGACAATGTCAAGTGCTGGATTTCTAAGCTACCTACTACTTTTTAGGGCTGAAGCAGTTTAAAACAGCTTGCTATGTGCAAAATAATGTTTTAGAGTCACAAAGCCTCAAAACAAGACCCCTATGACTTTTTCTTGGTAGAAAACCACTTTAGGCTTTATGAGACAATTTGAGTGTCCTGTTTCAATTCTCAAACCATATGATCACTTCAGTGAGTTTGATGTAAGGCTGAATGAAGGATTCTTGTTGGGTAACTCATATCAATAGTAAAACCAATTAGAGTATTCAACAGTAGAACTAGGTAGTTGATAGAGCAACTGCATGTCCAGTTTCGTGAGAATAACACCAATATAGCAGTAAGTATACCAAATGGCTTTTTAATATTGATGCATAAACAAAGTCAATGAATTATAAGCCAGTTTTTTGGCAGGAAACAATCTAATAGTAAGCAGGTACAAAAGCATGTGATGTATGCAGGTAAAGCTAGAATAGGAGACATGAACCTGGCATAGAATTACATTTTGCTACCTTTGTGTGTCTGCTAATCCACAATACTCTTAAAGTTTAAAAGAGTTCACAAGATGAGGATCAAAACCTTCAGTGATGATGAGAAGAAGGTTAGAGAAGATCCAAGAAAAGATATTGAAAGTATTGATCAGAGAATATGATAATGTTATACAACACTAACAATATAAATGCTGCTAGCACAAAAGAAGTAAATTTTTGTTTGGTAGAAATACAAGCAGTAAACTTCCAGATGATCCAAATATGTCTGCTTTAGAAGATTATAGCATATTTGACCTCTCAAGTGATGATCAAGATAATGGTGCAAAGGCTGACATGAATAATTTGGATACAACAATCCAAGTCAGTCCTATTCAACCTACAAGAATACACAAAGATCATCCAGTTGAATAAATTATTGGAGACTTGAATTCAGCACATCAAACAAGAAGAATGACAAATAATTTGGAAGAATATGGTTTCTTTAGTTCAGTTTAACAAAGAACAAAGCATAAAGACTTTCAAAATTGGATAGAGGCTATGCAGGAAGAGCTTCTACAATTCAAGTTACAAGAAGTTTAGACTTTAGTGGAGTTACCTAATGGAAAACGGTCTATAGGTACTAAATGGGTCTTCGGGAATAAAAACAAAGAAAAGGGAATTGTGATTAAAAATTAAGCAAGACTAGTTGCTCAAGGGTACACAGAAAAAGAAGGGATTGACTATGATGAGGTCTTTTCCCCTATTGCTAGAATTGAAGCAATTAGGCTATTCTTAGACTATGCCTCATTTAAAGACTTTGTGGTATACCAGATGGATGTCAAGAGTGATTTTCTTTATGGTTGGATTGAAGAGGAAGTCTATGTTTGTCAACCACCAGGATTTGAAGATCTAGACTTCCTTGTCAACTTATTTGTTGGACAATGGGTTTCAGAGAGGAAATATAGACAAAACTTTGTTTATCAAAAGGGTTTAAAGGTGATATCTGATAGTTTCAAGTGTATGTATGAAAATGACATCATCTTTGGTTTAACAAATAAGAAGTTATGCATTGCATTTGAGAAGTTGATGCATGAGAAATTTCAGATGAGTTCTATGGGAGAACTTACATTCTTCTTGGGATTACAAGTATAACAGAAGAAGGATGGCATATTTATTAGTCAAGATAAATATGTTGGTGAAATTTTAAAGAAATTTAGGTATATAGAAGTACAATGACAGCAAGCACACCAATGGAAAACTCATAAGCAATTGCCGCAAGGATGAAGATGTTGAATAAGTGTAATTGTTCATACTGTATAGGTCAATGATTGGTTTTTCATTGAGGTAATCTTACATCTTCAAGACCTAAACATTATGTTTGTAGAAGTGCTTGTGCAATATACCAAGTCCAATCTAAAAAGTTTCACATCTCATGCATGGAAAGTATTTTATAATACTAAAAAGGTCAACCAAACTTGGCCTTTTGTATCCCAAAAGATACTCTTTTTGATTTGGTAGCAAACACTGATAGTGATTATGCTGGAGCAAGCCTTGGATATAGAAGTCTACAATAGGAAGGTTGATAATTTCTTAGAATAAGATTAATATCTGGCAATGCAAGACACATAAAGTTGGATGCAAATTCCACAATAAAGCTGAATAAGTGGTTGCTTCCAAGTTGTTGTGGACAAATGCTTATGGATACAGAATCAACTACTTGATTATGGGTACAATTTTATGCATACCAAGATCTTTATTGACAATAATAGTACTATTTGCATAATTAAAAATCTTGTTTTTCATTCAAAAACAAAGCATATAGAGATTAGACATCATTTTATTAAGGATTGCAATGAAAAGAAGTTGATTCAAATGGTTAAAATCCATATTGACAAGAATGTTGCAGATTTACTTACAAAAGCTTTTGATGTAAGTAGGTTTCAATATTTAATTGCTAGTATTGGAATGCTAAATCCTTAAAATCTTTAATCTTTTTATGTTTTTGTAGAGTTTTGTATGAATTAGTACTGTTATTCATGTTATTAAAAGTTTATGCGGTTAAGTATAATTAGTATTGCTAGTTATACTTAACACTGTTATGTTTCTACTGTTAGTTATACTTAATACTGATGGTATAATTAACACTGTGATAGTTGAGAAAATTGCTATGGCTTGTATTTTCTTGGTTTTTGGACTAACATTTTGCAGGAAAAGCAAAGAGATGTGTTAGATTGATAATCAAAGAGTTGTGTAAAAACAGACAGAGAGAATTGTGAGTAAAAAGAATTGAGAGAAAGCAAAAACAGTCAGAGAGAATTGTGAGTAAAAAGAATTAAGAGAAAGCAAAAACAGACAAAGAGTTAAGTGTAAACTAAAAAAGTTAAATTGAGGATGATGGAAAATTGTTGTAGAATGGCAATAGGATTAAATGATGGTGACTCAATTTCATGGCGGCTAGGCATAACTTACTACTGCTAGTTGTAAGTTAATGCATCTAGGCATAACTTAATGCTGCCAGATGAATGTTAATGTTGTTGAGGGTACTTTCATAAATACTTCGATTAAGGGTTTCAATCAATAATTCAATTAATTTCACTCTTTCAAATACTCTCTAAAAATAAACCATAACTCAATTTCATCATCCATTATCAAAACCCAACATAATGATGACCCTAAAGTTCACCGATACTCATAATCTGGTCGCGTTTTTCGAAAAACCCACAAAAAGTGATGGGTTTGAGCAAATTTTGGATTTTCTGAATGCTCACCCTATAAAATATGCGTTAACCGTTAACCCCACTATATATATCTCTTGCATTGAGCAATTCTGGACTACTGCTAAGGTTAAAACTATCAATGGGGAAGCACAGTTACATGCTCGGGTGGATGGGAAGAAGATAATCATAACTGAATCAACTGTGAGAAGAGATCTTCAACTGGAAGATGCTGAAGGTGTTGATTGTCTACCCAATGCTACCATTTTTGAACAACTCACACTGATGGGGTATGAAAAATTGTCTCAAAAGCTCACTTTCTATAAATCATTCTTCTCTCCACAATGGAAATTCCTCATTCATACGATTTTACAATGTCTAAGTCCTAAGACTACTGCATGGAATGAGTTCAGTAGCACAATGGCATCTGCAATTATCTGTTTGGCCACAAACCAGAAGTTCAACTTTTCAAAACTAATTTTTGAAAGTATGATGAAGAATTTGGATAATGTGTCTGGCAAATTCTTAATGTATCCAAGGTTTGTACAAGTCTTTTTGGATCAACAACTTGATGATATGTCAATTCATAAGAGGATTTATGTTGCACCCTCTCACACTAAGAAGGTTTTTGCAAATATGAGAAGGGTAGGAAAGGATTTTTCTGGTAAAATAACACCTTTATTTCCTACAATGATGGTACAAGCTCAACAAGAACAGGGTAAAGGTTCAGCAATGCCCACTGATCCCAAACACACACCCATCATTACTCAACCATCAACCTCTCAACCTAAAAAGACACAAAAACCTAGGAAGCCTAAAAAGAACACTGAGGTACCTCAGCCTAGTGGTTCTACAGACAATGTTGCAGATGATGCTGTCTATAAGGAGTTGGATGACAGTTTGGTGAGGGCTGCCACTACTGCTTAGAAGCAGAGCAGGACAGTGGTAACATCATTAAGACCCGATCCAAGACAGCATCTAATGAAGTCTGGTTTCCTAAGGAACTACTTCAGTGTGGTGGACCTAGGTGCCAAGACACCATGAGAGACCACAATTGCTCAAACTAGTTTATGAGAATATGTGTAAACCATCTAATATCACTGCTCGCATTAGATAACAAACCTCGAAGTGATGAGATAGTAAGGAATACAAAAGGAATGATGAATTTGTACCAATACAACAAAGAGGTTCTTGACCTAGATAACATAAAGACGCACCAAGCTCAGGAGATTACAAGTTTGAAACTGAGAGTCAAGAAGTTAGAAAAGAAAAGAGGGTCAAGAACTCACAAGCTCAAAAGATTATACAAGGTTGGTAGATCTGCAAGAGTGATTTCCTCTGATGAAGCTAGTTTGGGTGAGATCAGGAGAAGCATCCAAACAGAGGAGTAAAATTGATGACATTGAAGAAAGATTGCAGAGATTACACTGGTTGATGAAACTCAGGATTGTATGGTGATATCTATGTATTGATACAGGTGTTCTTGATGATGAAGAAGTGTTTATAGGACAAGATATGGCTGAAAAAGAGATTAATCTGGCTGAAAAGAGTTAAGTAAACTACTGATCCAGTTTATGTTGGGAATTATAACATTAGAGATAATTATGACAAAACAGAATCGAAGATGGAGTACTACAAGACAAGCTGGAATAACATTAATGTTGATGAATATTAGTCAAACAGTATTTTAATGCTCATCTAAAATATAAAATAACATTAATGCTATTGAAAGATTAGAGTCAAATAGTATTTAATGCTGATTTATAGTTTCCCTAATTTTATTTTGATCTTATCTTTCTTGTAAACCCTATCCCCCTCAAGTATATAAAGAGAGGTAAGGCGTCCTAGTTTGATAATCCATTCATAGATAGTTCTCACCAAAGAGAGTCTAACCACAAGAAAGCGTGATAGACGTTAGTATTTAGTTTCTTTTATTAATGTTAAATAAAGAAAACCTTATGGTAACATGATTGTGTTCTTAAAATTCCACTGCGTGTTACAATCATAGTTAATCTGTACCCTAGATGAGTCCTAATAACGATCTATGGAGTCATTATAGGATTCTACAATTGGTATAAGAGCTTGTTGAGAGTCTCTCATAAGAAGAATATTCCTAGATTTAAGATCCTTATAAACCTCACTACCAAACACCTCTCTACACCTTTAAAATGGCAGGATCTGACAATGATAGCGATAGAGGCAGTGTTCATAGTGAACCCACCATTCCTTAACAACAATGAAACATTCAACCTCAAATCATTACCACTGTCTCAAACAACAATGCAAAGTTTCCTTATTTGAAGAAGGATGAGTATGAGGTCTAGGCTATGAAGATGGAATACTAGATCACAAACAACGATATAAATATCTGGAAGGTGATTCAAAATGGCAATAGCTTGAAAAGGACTGGAAGAGCTTATGATGGAGGGGTCATTATACTTCCCCTAACGACTGCTGATGAACACATTGCTGTTCAGAGAGTGGAATCAAAGGCAAGAACTACCTTGCTCAGTCTATTCCTGATGATCATGTGGCTGATTTCCATTATATGAAGATGCAAGGTACATATGGGAATTAGTCAAAGCTAGGTTTGGTGGAAATGCCGAATCTAAGAAGAAAAAATGATAAAGTCTATGCTAAGCAGAATTTTCAATTTAAGAATTTAGTGAAGTAGAGGGATTGCACAAAGGGTATGACAGAATGCAAAAGATTCTAAGTCAGCTTAATCAACTCAAGGCCAAGCCAGAGGATAAAGATATTAATCTCAAGTTTCTAAGAGCATTGCCTTCATCATGGTCTCAGGTAGCTTTAACATTAAAACTACAGTGGACTTGAATTGTCTTTCTTTTGATGATTATACTACAGCTAAAGACGTCTTGAGGTAGATATCAAAGGATACCTACTTTTTCTTCAAGCCAAACTGCAGGTCCAAACATTATGCATTAGTAATGCCAACCAGTGCTAGCAAAAGAATGTCAAATGCAGACAGTCCAGAGCTCTTGTTCCTCTACCTATCTTTCCATCTACTCTAGAGATTGGGTCTCAAAGATTCTGGTAAAGTAATTGAAAGATGTTATTCAATCTTTATGTTGTCTGATACTAAGCCAGAACAACAACTGCTTATGAAGATTTAGATCGAATAGAAAAATTGGATCTGGAGGAGAATGGACTTAAAATGGCATACTGCTTATGCTTTTCTGTTAGAGTACACAAGTTTTGAGCAGAAAGCTGGAAGAAAGATTAGATTTTGATAAGAAGAAACGATAAGGTTCAACAAGAAGAAAGTCAGATGGTTACAATGTCTTCAAAGGGCCACTTAACAGAGAATACAGGCCAAATGGAGTAAATGAAAAGTAGAGTATTCGACAATCAAGATTCAAGAGGTTGGAAAGAAGGAGGAAGTTCAAAAGCAATGATCACTGTTGATACATTAGTTGATTGGACAGATCATGATGGTCAGAGTGATGGAGTTATTGCTTCTAAGGAGTTTGGTATGATTGCTGGATGCGATATTGAGGATGCAATTGAAGAAGGTGCTGCCAAGATATACAACTTGATCACTGGAGCTAATACAAAGGAAGTCAGTACTGCAGGTGATGCTAGAGAATTTTCTCTTATGGGTGTCACTTCTGAGGTACATAACTTCCCTTTTGGTTGTGACAATAAGTATAATGAACTTCAAAAGCAGCATTAATGAATTTAAAACACAAAATAATGAATATTTTATACAAGTTCAAGCTTATAAGAACTCACTTAAAACTTTGGAGTCATTATAGGATTTCGCAATTATTATCAGAGCCTCGTGGCTCTCGATCTAGGGTTTATAAGGTTTTCATCAGAAATTTTAGTTTATGGTTCCTGCTGGTAGGCTTTATGGTTCCTACTGGTCTGCTTACGATTTCTTCTGCTAGCATCGTCCGATATGGGACAACAGACGCGTTTGGACTTTAAACAATGATGATGTGTATAGTTCGTTTTGAAGATTCAGTTCATGATAAGATTCATGGATTGGTTGTTGCACGCTCTTAACAGATTGGTTGGAGTATGATATGAAACAGTTCATGATATGATTTTAACACAGACTGTTTTCACCAGTTGAGACCAACAATAGCTCACTGTGATGGTGGGCGCGTTGCAAGAACCAAAAATAAATCTTACAAAAGTTTATTTGTCGGCATTGTTACTATTTTTTTGTCCTACAAGAATTATGTGGATGATTCAAAGACCCGTTTAATAATGTCTTCTACGCACTGAAAGTGAAGATTTGATCTATGCTACTGATTTAAGATTGCAAGAGAAGTGCAAGTATACTTTTAAGGGGAAGCTTATTTGTTCTATATTTTACCATCTAATGCACTCCTATTTGATTAGACAAAAAGTGGAAGAGTGTATGGATTCAGGGGAAGTTCTTTCATCTAGATAAGCTCAGGGGAAGCTTGTGCTTAATGTTTTTGTCATTATCAAACTAGGTGAAGATTGTGGGAATTATACTTTGAGTTGATTATGACAAAACATATTAAAGATGGAGGACCTACAAGACAAAGCTGGAATAACATTAATGCTAATTGAAGATTAGTCAAACAGTATTTAATGCTCAGCTAAAAGATAAAGATCAACATTAATGCTGATTGAAGATTAGTCAAATAGTATTTAATGCTGATTTATAGTTTCCAATTTATTTTGATCTATCATGTCCTTGTATACCCTATCCCCTCTAATATAATAAAGAGAGAAGGCGTTCAGTATTGACCATCCATTCATAATAGTCTCACCAATGAGATCTAACCATAAAAGCGTGTTAGAAGTTAGTAGTTAGTTTCTTTATTAAGTTTAATTAAGAAACCCTTAATGGTAACATGGAATTGTGTTCTTTATATTCCGTTGCGTGTTACAATCATTGTTATCATACCCTAGATGAGTCCTAATAACGATCTATGGAGTCATTATAGGATTCCACAAGTTACTACTACTGGTGAAGTAGTTACTACTGCCAATGTTGATATTAGTACTGCCAATGAAGTAGTTACAATTACTGATGATTTGACTCTTGCTCAGACTTTAATAGAGATCAAAAGTGCAAAACCCAAAGTCAAAGGGGTTATGATAGGAGAGCAGAGTGAATCTACAACAAGAACAAGACCCCAATAACTATCATCAAAAGATAAAGGCAAAGGGATAATGGTAAAACCTGAGAAGCCTATGAAGAAGAAAGAACTAATCAGGCTTGATGAAGAAATTGCTTCAAAGTTATAAGCTAAATTTGAAAAGGAAGTAAAACTTACAAGAGAGAAAGCTAAAAAAGAACAAGAAGCCAATGTTGCCTTGACTGAATAATGAGATGATATTCAGGCTAAGATTAAGGTTGATCATGAATTGGCTCAAAGACTGCAAACACAAGAGCAAGAAGAGTTGTCGTCTGGATAAACTGCTATATTTATTTGTAATAACTCTTGGAGAAACGAAGAAAGCACTTGCAGCAAAAAGAGCATAAAAAAAAAACAAAAAAAAAAATAAAAAAAAAAAAAAAGAAAAAAAAAAAAAAAAAAAAAAAAAAAAAAAAAAAAAAAGAAGATAAGAGGAACAAACCACCAACTCAAGCTCAACAAAGAAAAATCATGTGTACTTACCTGAAGAATATGGAAGGAAAGAAGCCCAAAGACTTGAAGAACAAATCTTTTAATTCTATATCAGAAGATGTTTGACAGAACTTTCAAAAGGGTGAATACATTTGTTGATTTCAGAACAGACTTGGTGGAAGGAAGTTCAAAGAGAGCAGGAGAAGAGTTAGAACAAGAGAATGTAAAGAAGCAGAAGGTGGATGATGATAAAGAAACAGCAAATCTTAAAAGTCTAATGGAAGTCATGCAAGATGAAGAAGAGGTTGCACTTGATGCTATTCCTTTGGCTGTTAAGTCTCCAAGCATTGTTGACTAGAAGATTCATAAAGAGGGGAAGAAAAGCTATTACCAGATAATCAGGGCTGATGGTTGTGTGCGGTTTTTCACAATTTGCGAGATATCTTCTCGTTTTCAAGTCAAATAAGTTTGAAAAATAAATTTTCACATGAGAGATATGTAATAATAAATATGATTTATTATGTAAATATGTTCCGAAAAATTACCGGTTACGCGGTAATCATTTTTATGTGACAATAAAAGATCAAAAGTCAAAAAGTCAAGTCGGACCCAAAAAGTCAAAGGGTAAAATAGTCATTTAAAATTCTGAAAATTGCCGGTTGTTACACAAAATGTGTACATTCATATGTTGGTAGAAAAGAGATATCCTCTTACAGAACCTACAATCATAGATATGCTAAATAGGAAGCTGCAAGCTGATCATTGGAATGAAATGTGTTATCAGCTTCTTAAACTTCTCACAAAACATTTTAAGAATCAATGAAGTGTTTAGGAGCATCCTCCTTGTGATTATGAAGCTTTGAATGAAACTTGATGATTTTGAAAAAGAATATCAAGTTTACGAGAGGATTGTTGGGATTAAAAGATTTCTTGATGATCTTGAAGTTTTTTGTATTACTCCTGCTAAGCAAAAGTTAGTGCTGTTCATTAACTCTAATGAAAAATATGCTAAGTAGTTAGTGTTGCTAGTATAAAGTTAGTACTGGTAGTTCATAGTTACTACTGCTAGTATATTAGTACTGTTAGTGTAAAGTTATACTGCTGGTGAAGATTGAAGAAAATATTCTAAGTAGTTACTACTGCTTGTACACAGTTAATGTTGCTGGTGTATAAGTTTCTACTACTGGTGCTCAAATAATGTTGCTAGTACAAAAGTTACAACTGCTCAAAGATTAAGACTGCTGAAAGAGTTTCTACTGTTAGAGAAAGGATAAAGATAGAAGAAAAGATAAAGATTGATTGGAGATCAAGATTATTTACGTGATAAGTATTAGTTATTTATAGAATAGATCATATAGAATATTCTAAGTCTTAGGAATATATTGTAAATCGACTAGGACTCCTTGGTGTATAAAATGAGGTCCTAGGGCATAGAGTTTGACATCTAGAAATCTTTTGTTTTGATATCATTATAGCTTCAAGGTTTTGTAACCCTAATACTCGTTAGAGTATTCATATTAATATATTGAAGCTTTGTTTGTTAATCTGTGTGTTCATTAGAATTACTATTCTATTGCATATTCTTCTTATTGATCAAAGATTATACCGCATAAATCTTTGAAAGAGTATAACAAAATTTTCTACATAGTTGGTGAAGGATTTATCTTGCTATAACGTAAACCTTACAAACAAGCTAAGGAATTCAAGATCTATTCAAGGTGGGATCTCACAAATGCCATCCTAATTAAATAACCATCATTCCCACTCTCTTATCATCCTTCATCTTCTCAAACCATCTACCATTACTTCTACTCAGACTTCTTCTTTAAACCCTTTCAAGAAAAGCAAAACAAACCATAATCCCTCTTAGACAATTATTTGTTAACATTTCTAGTGATGAAGATGTCACCACCACACCTTCTCCTACAACAACTTCTTCATCTTCAACTTTTCCAAATACACCATCAAAAACTCCATCCACCAATCAAACCTCATCAAGCCAAGAGAATACATCTTTTTTTTCAATCAAAACTTCAATTTTTACCACCATCCTTAAATGAACCAACTTCTCCTCAACGTTTGAACCCTTTGCTTGACAACATCTCGGATGTTCCTCCTCTTCAAACCCTCAACCACTTCAAAGTCATCATTCTTTGGATATCACACTTTCTTTGTAACAAATCACTCCTCTTGATCACATTCTTGATACTCCATCACCACCTTCACCACAACCATCTCTCATGGGCCATCCCATTTACTTCAACTATCATGGGTCAACTTGTCTTTGTTTGCTCACATTAAGTATCTTCTCACCTCCACCATGAGTTCACTCTCTCCACCTCACCCTTGAAAACTAGGTTATATCACCTCATAATTGGTCACCCTAACCTTTTTCCTCAAAGTTATTTCCTACGGATCAAGGATCATCTAGGATTTATGTCATGATTAACTTTATCTACCTTATGTAGTATGTTTAGATTGGGGGTTAATGTATGACTGAATATCTCTTTGTTAAGTCTTAGCTCTATTTTGCTTGCATGTAGTATGCTTCTTGTATGAGCTTATTAAGTAATGAATGAAGCCACTTTATGATTTAACTTGCATGAATTGCTATGAGTGCTACTAGTTGAGAATATATTGTCTTGCACTTGTACCTCTAACTTTGTTTTATAGCAAACAATTTTCGTAAGATCGATCCCTTGGTGCCCCAAACGAGGGGGAGCATACATCAAGGGATAGTCTTGATATCGTCGACTTCTTTTTTTCTACAACAATTCGACGATCATTCTTTATGAATTCAACAAAAAGTGAGGAGAAATAGAATAAAAACTCATTAATAATTTGAAACCTTTAATTTTATACAAAATGAGTTTATATTTTGTTATCATCAAAAATGGGAGATTGTTAATACAAATAATGTCTAAAAACGTTATTTATATTTTTCAACCTCTCAATGTTTTGATAATAACAAAATGTAAAAACATTTACGATAAAAATAAACGTTTACAAATTATTAATCGTAAAATTCCATTTCTAAGATTAGTAATCACTTAAGGTATGAACAAACAAATCATTAAGCATGATTAGTGATCAAGAAAATATTTTTCTCTTAACCATCACATTTTTACAAAAGTATTTCACAAAAATTAATACAAAATATTTTCTAATTAATTTTTTTTATTTAAAACTTAAATTTGAAATTCAAAAATTTTCCCCCCAAAATGGAAGGTTCCATAACAGATACAACCTTCCCCACAAAAAAAACAAAAACAACAAGAGCGTAGTCTACTGGGCGGCCCCCTTATAGGTCCAGCGGCCGCCATATATATTTGGGACCGTCGGCACCGCCCTCAATGACCGCTCTATTCCCAGCTAAAAAACAGACCTCTTTGCACTAATTTTTCAGATAACTTTCTCTCTCTAAAAATCTTCTTTCTCTCTCTAAATCTCTTGATCACTAACAATCTTAGATCGTGTTTCAAGTGATCTAATCTCTTCTTTTCATCTCTCCTCTCAATCAAGTGTAAGAGAAGAACATTCATATTCACCAAGAAATGAAGTGTTATTTAGTGATCTCTCCTCTCTACTTTTAAGTATCAAATCTCTATTGTAATTATCTTGTGTAATTATGTGATTCAGATTGTGTGTAAATCCAATAGTGTAGATCTTGTGAGTATATAGTATTTGTGAAGTGGTAGATTGGTTCTAGCTAAGATTATGACTCGACATTTAGCTTAGTGTCGGAAAATAACGTAAGCGATAATGGTTTTCTCCGCCTGAAGGGAGCTTGTTGACATAGTGAAATCTCAAGTAGGATACTCGGGAGTGGAGTAGGGTGAAGAAGAGCTTCGTTGCCGAACCACTATAAATCTTGGTGTCTTGGTTTGATTGTTCATTCTCTCATCTCTTTATATTGTTGTGATTGTTATTTAGTATTAGCGTAGATATTTACTTGTTACTCTTATTGTTGGGATTGTTAAACATACAACTCGAGATCTAAGTTATTTTGAAAAGCAAACTTTTAAAAACGTAAAAATGAACCTTGAAACTATTCCACCCTCATGCTAGTTTCCCACAATATATATAAATATATAATAGATATATATATATAAATAAATATATAATATATATAATATATCATATATATATATATATATATATATATAGAATATATATATATAGGCTCCGGTTCCGTTGAGAAGGTTTTTATTTTGAGAAGATTGAGAAATCTACGTTTGAGCAGATTGATTCATATTTTTTGATTTGATTCACAAGTAAACATAATTTAATAGTAAAATCAAAGCTATAAATCACAAATTTGATTCATAACTCATTGCTAAAATCGAGTTAATGTGCGAAATGATTCCTTAATTGTATAGAAGATTCATATTTTACTTATATTGCAAAAACGAGACAGATTTTTTTAATATTGATTCGAATACTTTACAACATTTTACTTATAATCACATTTAAAATGAGTTTCTACTCTGAAAAACATGAATCAAAGTCAAAATCTATCAATTTTGAAACCTTCCTCAATCTTCTTAAAATAAAACCATCTCACATCGATCTGAGAATCTATATATATAAATATATATATAATATATATATATATATATATATAGATGAATAACTATATAATATATATATATATATATAAGCAGTAAGAACACGTAGATCACAAACTGGGTTATAGACAGACCTAAATTAGCTACCTGGTTCACATAACCTTCGGCTTTGGATACCAATCTGTCACCCCCCCACAGAACGAGCCTGGACAAGAATCAACGTGTCCGGAAGGTGTGACGTCATTGCATACTTCAACACAAGCTCAAGTAAACGACCAATTATATGGACGTTATTGATAAAACAAAACACGTTTGCTTGATTAAAACAAAATAAGTCTTACAATATTCTTGACATAAATGAAATAGTTTTAGCGGAAACTTTAGGAAAATGCAGCGGAATCATAACATATTTTTAAGGCAACGAGTATTTAAGTTTAAAGATAAACATTCTTGAAAGACACCTGTAACCTTTTCCCCTTTTGTGTTTTGAATATTTCATTTATAGTCCTTTGACTATTTGATTTTTGTCAGTTTATTTAGATTTTGTACCGTGTTGACGGTGGTGATTTTTATGAGAACTGTGGTGAATTATGGTTTATTGTGATTACTAATTCCTTTTGGAAGGTATTATTGTATTATTTGTATTCCGGGTGGTTTAACCCGTGAATTTTGAGAAATGCCGAAAAACAAGTCTGACGCGTCCGTTAATGTCTAAATGAGTTTTGAAAGGGTGTAAAGTGAAAATATGTCGTGTAAATACTCTAGGTTAATGGAAAAGTATTTTTAAGGAGAATAAAAATGCTAATTAACTTTGGTGTAAATTTTACGGTTGAGTTTTACAAGTATTTAAGTGATCCCGATACGAAAAGAAAGACCCGAGACCAACTATGATATTCTAGCCGGTCAAGAAGTCAAGAGGGGACAAGGAGGCAATTTTATAGCAAGTTTGACCCAAGGATTGTACACTTATATGCTTTCACTAGAAACTTTTTCTCACAATCTATTTCATTTCAAAAAAATAAAACACACACACATGTGTGTGTGTGCCCTTGTGTTTGTCCGCCACCAACAACAATTAAACATCAAAAAATTTCAAACTTTAATCGAGAATGTGATATTCTGGGTTGATACGAGTGTTTGGGTGTTCATTTAAACAACGTTTGGGTTGTCCGGTTCGTGTCAAAATATACGTTTTGAAGATTTTCTTGTATGCTTTCAAATTTAAATTTCGTTTGTCCTTTTGGGTTTATTTTGATGCATAGATGTTAGTTGTATAAGTTGATCGTTGTGAAAATCGATTTTTAGAAACGAAATGAATGAAAAGAGGGTGTTTGGTTCGTTGGATGTAAAAAGGAAAATAAAGGTTTTTGTAGTTTTGATGTTGTGGTCGTGATGGTTAAATAATATATGTTGCTAGATAGCTTATTTTTTATAGTAGCTTGTATAGCTTATGCAGGCTTATTTTTAAGCTATTTCTTGGCTTATTTTGGGCTTATATGCCACGAAAAATTCCCAAAATCACTAGGAAAGTGATTTTAATTATTTTTGTGTTATGACGTATGTTGTGGACTATTTTTGAGGCTTATGGTAGTAATCAAATGCGATACGTAGCTTATTAGCTTATTTTCAAGCTTAATATACATATTTTTGAGCTATTGGACTCACGGCCCAATAAGTCTATTTAAGCCGTGGCTTAATGGGAGGGCTTATTGTGGTCCGGATAATTTTTACTTATTGGTATAAGCTTATGTATGTAAATGGACCTTGGTTTTGGACTTGGATCGTATTTTGGACTTATAAATACCTTAATGGACCCTTGTTGGGCCTTAAAGCCCAATAAGCGATATTTAGTTGTTATGAGAGTTTTGTCGGACTTTTGAAAGTGAAAATGTATATACGAAGTGATATTGAATGATATTTTGGGAAAAGCGTGTGAGTAAACATTGAAGATTGAGATTTTGGAGTTTTGTCGAAAAGTGTCGAATTAGTGAAAAATTGAAAATAAGGTTTGAAACCTTGGAAAATGTTGTATGAGCGTACGGGTCATGTCGAAATTTTGTAAAAACTTTATGCTTAGAAATTTTCCTAAAATCATGATTTTTGATTTTAAATAATAATATATTATTTAATTATTTTATTTATTTAATAAATTCACTAAAAGACGAAAAATATAATTTTTCTCGAAACTTCTCGAATATGTTTACTATGTGTAAACGTTTCAATTTCAACCATATTATGATTATTTTTGAGGTGACTATGGTTACCGAATGGACTTATCGAGATCTATTTATAATTATTAATTATAAATATTTACTTAGATTACTTATTTATTTTCTCTAAATAGTATAAGTATGTATTATCGAGTAATGGGATTGATATGATTGTTGGGTTATGTCGTCAACCATCACACCACTAAATTGTTTTGGGTAATTGTACAACGCGTCTAAACTCTATGCATCAAACGTGAAGATTGTTTTAGAAATGGATGATTAAATTGGGACATTAACTGGACTAGGTCGTGTGCGGGCGTCGTTGCATTTGCTTGTGTGATTAAGATTTGGTTGCTAAAGACTTGCTTGAGGTGAGTTCTCATAGCCCCAATTTTTATTGTTTTTCCGTAGGGGGAAAATGATACTCAAATGTGTTTTGAAATGTTTTGAATTGATCTGTGCGAAATGTGGTTTTGTTTTTGGGACAAGATACGTGCTTATGACTGCTATGTGAATATTATGTGATGCATGATTGTTTGGATCGGATGGGTACGCCTACCCAGTTGTTTGGATCGGATGGGTACGCCTACCCAGTATTTGTGTGATTATGAGAGCAGATGGGTACACCTACCCAAGTTTGTGTGTGGTCCTGCCCTAATATTAGTGCTCCAGCTGGTAGGCCCTTTAGGTGCGTAAGTGACATATTGTGATTGACTAGCGGGGATGCTATATCTTGGATTATTTCCATATATTCACTGTTATATAGTACTATTATCCACTGTTTTAGTTATTGGCACAGCTTTTAGGTTTAACGTCAAACCTACAAGCTCACCAACATTATTGTTGTTTTCGAGTATCATTTTCAGGTGAAGTGAAAAAGGAATAGTTTGGTTATTTTGTTAGCAGGCTTAGAAGTATCCCGAGTGGAATTTCATGTGAAGTATTGCTTTGTTTATTTGTTGGTTCTTAGTATTTGGAGTTTGGGTCAAGGTTGGATTATGAACCCCTGCGAGGGCATTTGAATAATTGTAAGAGATTGTAGATTTTGGTTATGATTTGGGACATCACTTGAGGTTGTACGAGGTTGATGGTCTTCATAGCACTTGAATTTTATGCATTGTAGTTTTCTCTATATTGTATCTTGTGTAATGATTGATCATTATGTTGCACTCCTGAGTTTCTGCCATTGTCGGGGTGTGAAAGATTAGTAATCAGAGAGAAGGTTATAGAGAACTAGGTAGATTAGCCTAGACTATAACCTAAGATCTGTCGTCTAGTTGTGTATAGGATCTATGTGTGCGGTGTTCTACTTTTACTTGCTTTTACGTGTTCGTGGTTTGGTGCTTTAGTTATGTCAGTCATTGAAATGCGTAAGCTTAATATTAAGCATAGTTATAAGCGTATCATAACTCACTCATATTTAGTAATGTCATTCACACAAACTGATGTTGACATCGTAGGTTGGTATTATGTGAGTTATATATATAGTAAGATGTTCTGTATATATGTGTGAGTCTTCCTGCCTACCTAACGTTGCCCATGTTCTCCCTCGTGTGGATAATGCCGCCAAGGGTGATGACCCGAAGTATTGGCTGGCCTGTTATCGAATCACAGGGAGGGGGAACGGGTCTACAGGTTGGTAGAGGTGGAAGGGGTAGAAGACCTAGGGAAGGTAATGATGAGCATGTTGATGATTTGAATGGTCAAGGAAATGACCAAGGAATATATTATGTGTTTGTTAAGATTGTTTAGATCGGATGGGTACGCCTACCCAATATGAGTATGATATTATAGTGGAATGTGTACGCCTCCCAAGTTTTGTGTGGTCTTGCCCTAAATTTAGTGCTCCAGCTGGTAGGTCCCTTTAGGTCTAAGAGACATTGGTTGTTGATTAGCGGTGATACTGAGATTGTTTGCATATATTCACTGTCATATAGCACCATTGTCCATTGTTGAAATATTGGCACAACTTTTGGGTTTAAGATTAAACCTACGAGCTCACCAACATTATTGTTGACGTTTTCGAGTATCATTTTCAGGTGAAGTGAAAGAGGAATAGTTTGGTGATGTGTGCTAGCAGACTTAGAAGTATCCCGAGTGGAATTTCATGTGAAGTCTTGCTTGTTGTTTGTTTGTGTGTTTTTAGTATTGGAAGTTTTGCTTTATTTTTGGATTTTGGACCCAGTGAGGCATTGAAATAAATGAAAGAGATTGTGGTTTTTGATTAGCGATTGGGACATCAACACGAGGTTGTTCGCGGTTTTATGGTCTTCATTAACCTTATGTATATGCATTGTAGTTTTCTCTATTTTGTATCTTGTGTTATGATTGATCATTATGTTGCATTCCTGAGTTTTCACCATTGTCGGGGTGTAACAGATTGGTTAACAAAGCCAAGGTTATAGAGAACTAAGTGGATTGGCTTAGATTATAACCTAAGATCCGTCGTTTAGTTGCATGTAGGATTTATGTGCGCGGTGTTCCGCTTTTGTGCTTTTGTGTGTACGCAGTTGGTGCTTAGTTATGTCTTCATTGAAATGTGGAGCTTAATATATGAATTGACGTGGAAAGGAAACGAATATAAGTACGGTGGCCAACGAGTTAATAAGCCGTATCACAACTCACTCATACTTAGTAATGTTGTTCACACAAATCGATGTTGACACCGTAGGGTGGTGTTATGTGTATATCTGTATATATATAGTAAGATATTCTATATATATGCGAGTCTTCCTGCCTACCTAACGTTGCCCATGTTCTCCCTCGTATAGATAATGCCATCAAGGATGAGGACCCGAAGTGCTGGCCGCCTGCTTCCGGAATCCTTGAGGAAGGGAACGGGTGTACGGTTGGTAGAGTATGAAGGGATAAAAGACATAGGGAAGGTAATGATGATCGTGATGATAGATTTGAATGGTCAAGGAAATGACAGGGTTAGGGAGCTAATAGTGGTGTATAGGGAGTCCAATGGGAAATGTAGAGGAGCCAATGGGGAGCACCCGACTTCTCAA
Source organism: Tanacetum coccineum (assembly GCA_026074375.1). Lineage (NCBI taxonomy): Eukaryota > Viridiplantae > Streptophyta > Magnoliopsida > Asterales > Asteraceae > Tanacetum > Tanacetum coccineum. The sequence goes on along the minus strand of BQNB010004695.1, from coordinate 25,285 downwards.
CTACCATTGCCCAACAATTACAGAACCTCTACCCTCCATGCTAGCCTCAGGTATAGATAACCGAGGAAATTGTGGAAATCAAAATGTAATATGGTTAATGAGAACGATCAGGAGAACATTGAGAATGTGATAGTAAATGCGGCAACCTGAGAAAATAGTTGTTCATATAAGAGGTTCTTAGCTTGTTTTGTAACCTAATAATATGATGGTAAGGGAGGTGTTGTAGTTCTTACTCGTTGGATCGAGAAAATAGAGAACGTATAGGATATGAGTGGTTGTAGTAATGACCAAAAAGTGAAATACACTACTAGTTCATTTGTGGGTAAGGCTTTAATGTGGTGGAACTCTAAGATCCGCACGCTAAGCCAGGAAGTTGTTGTTAGTATGTCATGGAATGACTTTAAGTTTATGATGATACAAGAGTTTTGCCCTAGTCATGAGATGCAAAAGTTAAAATCTGAATTGTGGAATCACACCATGGTCGGGGCTGGCCATGCTAGGTATATTGATAGGTTTTGTGAGTTGGCGAGGTTAGTCCCGCATTTGGTAACCCCGAAGAGTAGGATGATTGAGAGGTATGTGTATGGCCTTGCTCTATAAATTCGTGGGATGGTGGCAGCAACGGAGCCAAAGACTATGCAGAAGGCTGTGCAGATTTCTGGTGCACTGACCGATGAGGCTGTGAGAAATGGATCAATTAAGAAAGTTGAGAAAAGAGGAAATGTGGGGGAAACTAGCAAGGATAAGAATGGTAGGGATGATAATAAGAGGACTAGGACTGGGAATGTTTTTGCTACTACTATAAACCCTGTAGGAAGAGAGAATATGGGTACTTGGCCCAAGTGTACCATTTGCATCTCTGACCATACACCCGGAGGGCCTTGTCCTACATGCTTCAACTGTAACCGCCCGGATCATTTGGCAAAAGACTGTAGAGGTGTGCCGAGGAATGTGAATCCTGTCAATGCTAGAAACCCAACTGTTAGAGCATGTTATGAGTGTGGTAGTACCGACCATGCCAGGTCAGCTTGTCCTAGATTGAATAGAGCACAAGAACCGGAAGGAAATCGTCCAAACCAAGTTTTTGCTAATAACGGGGGTCAGGGTTGTGGAAACCAAGGGAACCAGGCTAGGGGTAGGGCATTCATGTTGGGAGCAAAGGAAGCTCGCCAGGACCCCAACATTATGACGGGTACGTTTACTTTGAACAATCATTTTGCCACTACCTTATTTGACTCTGGTGCCGACTATAGTTTTGTTTCTACTACTTTTATACCTCTGTTAGGCTTACAGACAAGCGACTTAGGTTTCAGATATAAGATTGAGATAGCTAGCGGGCAGCTAGTAGAGATTGATAAGGTTATTAAGGGTTGTAAGCTAGAAATCGAAGGTCATGTCTTTGACATCGATTTGTTACCTTTTGGGCATGGGAGTTTTGATGTGATTATAGGTATAGACTGGTTGTCTAATTATAAGGCTGAAATAATTTGCCATGAAAAGGTAGTGAGGATACCATTACCAGATGGCAAGGTGCTTAGAGTATTAGGAGAGAGACCGGAAGAGAAAGTGAGAGTCTTGATGAGTGCTAAGGCTAATGAAAGGAAATAAGAAGAGATTGTTGTGGTTAGAGATTTTCCTGAGGTATTCCCGGATGACCTATCTGGATTACCACCTATTCGGGAAATTGGGTTTCGAATTTAGTTAATCCCTGGAGCAACTTCGGTAGCCAAGTCTCCCTATCGTTTGTCACCTTCTGAATTGGAGGAGTGGGAACTCCAAGACATAAGGTTTCATTTCGATAAGTTCTTCGCGCTTGGCGAGCGCCAGGGTGGTGATTTTTTGTTAAGAGAGGATGGTTCCTTTTAGGATGTGTATTGACTATAGAGAATTGAATAAGTTGACTGTTAAGAATCGTTATCCGGGGTACTAGGATTGATGATCTATTTGACCAACTGCAAGGGTCGCAATTTTTCTCTAAGATAGATCTTAGGTCTGGATACCATCAGCTGAGAGTGCATTAGGATGACATTCCAAAGACTGCGTTTAGAACTCGTTATGGACATTTTGAGTTCACTGTAATGCCCTTTGGTCTGAATAACGCACAGCGGTATTTATGGATTTGATTAATAGAGTTTGTAGGCCTTATCTTGATAACTTTGTAATATAGTTATTAGACGTATCTTAATCTACTCTAAGAAAACTCAAGAGGAGCATGTAGAACACTTAAGGTTAGTCTTGGGACTGCTCAAAAAGGAGAATGTGAATACTCTAGGTTAATAGAAAAGTATTTTTAAAGTGAATAAAAATGCTAATTAACTTTGGGGTAAATTTTACGGTTGAGTTTTACGAGTATTTAAGTGATCCCGACACAAAAAGAAAGACCCGAGACCCCTAGGATCCCATGGCCGGTCAAATGGTCAAGAGGGAACAAGAAGGCTAGTTTTTAGCATGGTTGTCTAAAGTGTGTATCAATATATTCCTTCCACTAGTTCATTTTTATCCTTATCATTTCAAAAAAAAACACACACACTTTGGTGTGTGCTCTCTCCACGTCCGAACTCCACACACACACATAATATATTTTTGAACTTTGATCAAGAAAACATGAAGACATAAATATTTGGGGTTGATTCTAGTGTCCGGGTATTCATTTAAACAACGTTTGGGTTGTCCGGTTCGTGTCGAAATCTACAAATTTGAAGATTTCTTGTAAGTTTTCAAATTTAAATTCCGTTTGTCCTTTTGGGTTTATTTTGATGCATAGATGTTAGTTGTACAAGTTGATCGTTTTGAAAATCGATTTTTAGAAGCGAAATGAATAAAAAAGGGTGTGTTTGGTTCGTGTATGGTAAAAAGGAAAAAAGAGGGTTTTTTGTAGTTTTGATGTTGTGGTCGTGATGGTTGAATAACATATGTTGCTAGATAGCTTATTTTGAATAATAGCTTGTATAGCTTATTCGTGGGCTTATTTTTAAGCATTTCGTGGCTTATTTTGGGCTTATAGGCCACATCTTTCATCAAGATCACTAGGGAAGTGATTTTTGATTATTTTGTGTTATGGCATATTTTTGTAGACTATTTTTGAGGCTTATGGTAGTAACCAAAGGCGATACGTAGCTTATCTTAAAGATTAATATATGTATTTTGGAGCTTATGGGCTCACGGCCCAATAAGTCTATTTAAGCCGTGGCTTAATGGGAGGGCTTATTGTAGTCCGGATTATTTTCTACATATAAGTATATACTTATATATGTAAATGGACCTTGATTTTGGACTTGGATCGTATTTTGGACTTATGAATTTCTTAATGGACTCTTGTTGGGCCTTAAAGCCCAATAAACGATATTTAGTCGTTATAAGAGTTTTGATGGAATTTTGAAAGTGAAAATGTGTTTACGAAGTGATATGGAACGATATTTTGGGAAAAACGTTTTAGTAAACGTTAAAGATTGAGAATTTGGAATTTTGTCGAAAAGTGTCGAATTTATGCAAAGTGTTGAAAATAAGGTTTGAAACCTTGGAAACGTTGTTTGAGCGTACGGGTCACGTCAAAATTTCGTAAAAGTATATACTTAGAAATTTTCCTAAAAACATGATTTTTAATTTTTAAATAATAAAATATTATTTAATTATTTTATTTATTTAATAAATTCACTAAAAGACGAAAAATATAATTTTTCTCGAAACTTCTCTAATGTGTTTAGTATGAGTAAACGTTTCATTTTTAACTGTATTATGATTATTTTGAAGTGACTAAGGCTTACCGAATGGACTTGTCGAAATATATTTATAATTATTAATTATAAATATTTATTTATATTACTTATCTATTTTCTCTAAATAGTATAAGTATGTATTATTGGGGAATGAGATTGATATGATTGTGGAAATATGTCGTCAACCATCACACCATTAAATTGTTTTGGGTAATTGTACAACGCGTCTAAACTCTATGCATCAAACGTGAAGATTGTTTTGGAATTGGATGATTAAATCGGGTCATTAACTGGACTAGGTCGTGTGCGGGCGTCGTTGCATTTGCTTGTGTGATTGAGATTTAGTTGCTAAAGACTTGCTTGAGGTGAGTTCTCGTAGCCCCACTTTTTACTGGTTTTTCCGTTGGGGGAAAATGATACTCAAATGTGTTTTGAAATATTTTGAATTGATTTGTGCGAAATGTGGTTTTGTTTTTGGGACAAGTTACGTGCTTATGACTGCTATGTGAATATTATGTGCTGAATGATTGTTTGGATCGGATGGGTACGCCTACCCAGTATTTGTGTGGTTAATGGAGCGGATGGGTACGCCTACCTAGGTTTGTGTGTGGTCCTGCCCTAATTTTAGTGCTCCAGCTGGTAGGCCCTTTAGGTGCGTAAGTGACATATGGTTATTGATTAGCTGTGATGCTAAGGTTGTTTGCATATATTCACTGTCATATAGCACTATTGTCCACTGTTGAAATATTGGCATAGCTTTTGGGTTTAAGGTCAAACCTACGAGCTCACCAACATTATTGTTGACGTTTTCGAGTATCATTTTCAGGTGAAGTGAAAGAAGAGTAGTTTGGTGATTGTTATAGCAGACTTAGAAGTATCCCGAGTGGAATTTCATTTGAAGTCTTGCTTGCTTGTTGTTTAGTTTTTGTAGTTGGATGTTTTGGATTATGGACCCCTATGAGGGCATTTGAATAATTGTAAGAGATTATGGATTTTAGTTGCGATTTGGGACATCACTCGAGGTTGTTCGAGGTTGATGGTCTTCATAGCACTTGAAGTTTATGCAATGTAGTTTTCTCTATTTTGTATCTTGTGTTATGATTGATCATTATGTTGCATTCCCGAGTTTCCGCCATTGTCAGGGTGTGACAAATTCCAAGTGCAAGGTCACTTTTACTATCTATGTCACTATCCATACTAGATGGGTTCACATTTTCTTGAATTTGAATTCCTTTATTCTTACGCAGAGGTTTCTTAACAGGATGGTCATCTTGTATCATCTTAGATTTACCCTTATCCACGGCTTTCTTAACTGGAATTGCATCATCATTCATTGTACTCTTACCCTTATCAGCAATATTTTCAACTTGAATAGAGTCATCATTCACCTGACTTTTCCCCTTATTAACAACATAGGTAGTTGGACTGCTTTGTCTGCTCAACATATGCTTAACACTAGAGTTCAACAACTTACGCTTAACTCTAGGATTTACAACAAAATTCTTAAGAGGTGTGTCATCATCAACATCTATTACATTAGGCTCACTAAAAACAGACTCAACATTCATATAAGGTGAATTAACGATTTGCGTTTCTTTTTTAGCCCATGAAATAAGCTATACAAATGACATGTTAGATGCATTTTTTCCTATTTCCATGAATCTTCAATCTAGAAGTAGCCTCATCTTCAAATTCATCAAAAGATAGATTTAAATGATAGAAATCAGCTAAGTATTATGAAATATGAGTCATATACATAATTATCTTCCCATATGACTCAGCGAATTCATACAATGAAGCTACATCCCTATCACCTTCTATTAGTTTCAAGCCTACTTCTAATTCACATTGTAGTAAGCACAAAAACAAAGAATGAAAATTTAGTTGGTCTCTCTTTTTTGAGATACTCAATCATACTAGCATAGTCAATTTTCTTTTCCTAGAAGCCTCCAACCAAACATACACCCGTTTTCATACCTAAGTGGATTGAAATAAAAAATAACATCGTAAGAAACATCAAATAAGTAAGCCTCTGGTGAAGATAGTGCCATCATGTAAAAGGAAGTTATCATAATTACAATTTTTTCATGAAACCTAATCTAATATGTATGTATAAACCTTAAATATAAACATAATATGTATGTATAAACCTTAAATATAAACAAAATTAGAAGGGAGCCACTAGAATAAAGTATAACTAACCTTTTGCATCATTCAATTTTAATAATGGATTGAACACGACAATGAATTTGAATGATTATAAAACTAGGGTTTTGGTCGGGTGAAAGGGATCTGAGAGTAAAGTGGGGTAAATGTGTTTTGTACTTTGGATATGAATGATAACTGTTTTTTTTAACACATTAATCTTATGTGGAAATATATTATTAGATGTGGCATTAGTTAAAAAAAATAAAAGGGGACTTGCAACCGACTAAGGTGCTAGCAGGTGACACACTACACATAAAAGTCGAGATTTGAAAGCATTGTATTTTAATAGTAAGATTTTAAAATGATTACATAGAATAACAAAAAAAAAACAAGTTGAATATATTTACAATTTATTAGCCCGAAAAGGAACAACACAAACAATGACATCATTTGCATGTTCAAACGATGAATTTTAACACTTTTAAAAAAAGCACTCACTTTTTATTTGATCCCCATCTGTACATACGAGTTGAGATCCTCAAAAAACAAGGGCAAAAAAAAAAACAAATGGGTTAATCCTAACCACTCATTTTTTCATCATCCAATATATTTCATATAAATAATATATCTCTATATATATATATATATATATATATATATATAAATTTTTACTTATGTAGTTTCTTAAAACTTTACCCATAAATTTGATTTGCATTTTCATGCCGACATCTTACAATATATTGAATTGTTACCAACAAGTACATTCTTCCATTTGGCTCATCTTATTATTCATTCTAACTTGACTTAGTGTTACGTCATTCAATGATGATGGCCGAGTTGAGGTAGAATCGTTTTCACCATGTGGAATAAAGAAGCCAGGTTGTTTAGGATTAGGTAGCGAACTTTCTCCACCCAACATGGAAACCACAAATGGCGTGGCGGCGTATATCTTTGCTCGTTGTGGAAATAATAATATAAAAATCGTGTAATTGTTTGCATTAATTCGTTAACGGACCACCACAATTTATCCTAATGTTGCTCTCTTTTTGAGCAAGGGGCTTGATTCTTTGGTAAAGTCATGCCATTAGCATATTATGTAATCCTTTGTAACAAAAAAATTAGAGTAGTCACCTTTTTAGTAGGTATCGGTGTATTCTGAATATCTAACTAGGAGTTATAAATTATATCTTGGACTCTAAACAATGATCCCAAAGTTGGTAATTACAATCTGAACAAACATAAAAAACCTTTACGTTTGATATGATACTTGAAGAAAAAATAAAGAACCATTTTGAGTTTTAAAATTGGGTTATAGTGTGTGAATATTTAGACACAACAAAAAAAATGGTTTGCAAATAGATGTTTAGAGACGCTTTCACTAGATATATCAATGGCTAGTTCTTTTTTTTCTTAAACTTGGGTTTTTGACCGTTTGGAGCGTGAATTCACAAAGTTTGAACCAATCGCCACACCCTTGGATTTATCGCTACGGTTGTAATGCCCCTACCATTTTCAGGAGGTTGGATGTCTGTGGGACCATTCTCAATAACGTTGTTTGAACCTAGGTTATTGGCAGTCATAAGGTTTTAAACACTAGGACCAACCCTCAGTGGTTTAAAGAATTTTTAGATACATAATGATGCATTATTATCAAACGGTTGGATATTATTCAACACACTTAAATGTCCCAATAAGGCTTGTTAGTGGTGGTTTTCATGAGGCAACAACTTCCAACTTTTTTCTTAACCGGCTCTTAAATTTCATACACCTATACCCCAAAGCTGAATATATCGGAACTTGATTGAGATGAGACCGTTGGGCTGCATTAACCTACGGAGATTTGTAAGCCCCTGTGAAGAATTATTTGACCATGGAAATTAGTAGGAGAACTGACAAATCTTAATTAAATATAACAAAAAGAGCAACAAAATATTACATTACAATAAGTACCAACACTCTGTTGGTATTAGCTTCCACTTCATAGTCCTTTAAACTTTCTAGCACAGCCATAGTCTGTTATCTTTGGCTTATGTTCATGATCCAGATGAACGTTGCTGCTTTTCAAATCCCTATCTGTACAACTCTAGTCAGTGGTTATTTGATGCAGGTATTTATGTAAGTTAATGTGCATTTACCTTTGATTAATGTGGAAGAGTTGTGGCCATTCAAGTCAGTGAATTTTTTCCTTAGATCATCCTGCTAACAGATTGTAATTTATTAGTTTATATATAACTTATTCTTGGTTATCATTTGTTCAAGTATGTGGATTTTTGGGTCGCTTAAGATTGTAGCCACTAAATCCTAAATATTATATCAGTCACATGCTTTTGGTTTGGCTTGTGATTATTTATACTAAGCATCGTAATATTACACACTTGTATTTGTTTTTTACTATTTGGTGTGTCATGATTTAGTTTGCTGATGTTTGGCGTTGCTGTTTGAAAATCGTGTTTACTATGGGGGTCTTGTCAGTGTAGAGTGGTATTGGTAAGCCGGCGGTTCATGATTGGGAGGGGGCCTGAGGCGTATTTAAACCCTGACTATTTACAATTTTTAGCGCTTTATTTTCTGGGGTTAACATGCGTGGAAATTCTAAAGTAAAACTATAGTTGGTTGTGACTGTCTTTTCATACAGTGCAAGTTCCTATATATACAGAAGGACAAGTTATTGAGTTATATTCGGCGAGATGGGAGGGGGCGGTGGGGACTCATTTAAACTGTGTGACAATTACCCTTTGTACAAATGGACCCCAAAATCCAACTTAACACTGGCTTGGTGGTTGTCATGAAAAGTTAAGTGGTTTGCCTTTGAAGGAAATTATTGTTTTAATGAATATAGGCAGCTCTAACATTTCCATTCTTCTTACCACTGTTGTGATACTATGTCTCGGACCATTCTGATCTACCCTATAACCAACAAATATACTTATTAAACAAAATGTTAGACGTAAGGTATTTTATTTCATTGGATACCACTCTAATATCAGTTTTTGCAATTCGTTTAGTTTTACTTCGACATTCCTTTCTGAATTCTGATCTTAACGTTCCCTCTTTATCAGTTTGTTAGCTAGGGAGTGCCAGTATGATGCCCCAATATGATAATCACAGAACCGGCTGATATAGGACCTATATAAACTAAATTACTACCGTGTATTTTTTTGTGGAGGATGGATGTAGCATATAATAGAGATATTATACATATTCAAATAATCAGATAATTTTTCAAACTTGGAATGTATTTCATTGTAAGGCGACTTAGGTTGTGTTACAATGTTATTCTTACGAGGATCGGTTTGTTTATAATTTGAAACATAACATTATCAAACTTGAAGTAATTCATTGTAAGGACTTGGGAGTACAAAGTTAACATACGAGATTCGGTTTGTTTAATTTGTAAAATCTTAAGGAATGAAAATGACACTTCAAAATTGATTTATAGAAGCAAAAAAACAGCATCCAAACAAACTTAATTAAGATTGTCAGCACCATTAAATATGAAATGCATCATTTTGGTAATGTAAAGGCTTACCTAATAATTCAGAGGCTGCCAATCTAACATACAGATCTTGCCCATTCTGTGGGTACACACGAGTGTCAATCAAATCATCAAACCATAGCAAGCATCCAACTCCACCTGGAGTGATGTTTGGATTCGCATAGGCGGTGCATGAGCAGTTGGTCTTGCAAGCCACCTCACAATCCTGTAGGCTCATGTTGCGAGTATAGACAGCAGTCTGTGTGTCTGGTAATTTCATGCTCGAGAACTTCAGAAAACCCTCTCCAGGCCCACAATCTAATGGTCTACTCCGTCGACATCCACTAGTCCAGTTATCAGGACTCAGTTCTTCTGGGTTCTTAAGTTCAAACCCTTTCAAGCACCCACAGTTAGGATAAGCGACAGTACTGCAACTTCCATATGGTCCACAGAGTCCATATTTGTCACAATTATCCAGGGGTAAGGTGAGATCTTGCTGCCATTCTTCGTTGCGCATATTTAAATGCCATATATTAAGCTTGCCATCAGGAGTTGCTATGAACCTCAACGAGAATGTGGTGCTATTGTACGTCAACTCGAAATACATCTCCTCGTCATTGACAACCATATCAACTTTGTATACATAAACTGGGTTAGGCTTATAGTTTGGCTGGCCAGCAAACTCAATGCCGTTATACGGGCCAATCCTTGTGTCAATAGCAGAATTTTTCATAATATATGCTTGGACATATTTACCCTTATTCATTGAATATCTGACTGTATACTCACCTGGGGATGGATCGTCTGCACTCCTCCATGATGTCAGGTACTTCTCTCTTCCTGTTAAGAGGTTTTTGCCCAATTTCATTCCTGATACGAGGGTATCTCCAGGGTAATCAAAACTTTGCCAAATGACACCGTTTCCATCATTTATTACCATATTGCCACTATCCAAGAGTTGTGCCGTGGGATTAACATTTTTGCCTGATGCAGATGAGTTGGATGACCAAAAGACCGTATCACCACCGGTAAGAGACATGATACCTTGGCTGTCCAATTTAACCATGCCCAAGTTGTTGGTAAGTGGACTTTCACGGTTAGCAACCCATATAACTGTATGAGGTGAAGTGTTCTTATACCATATCCCCAGGTATCGATTCTTCGAACTTCCTGGGCTAAAGAAGCCCAACTCGAATCTTTCGTTTCTTGAAACAATGGTTTCACCATCTGTGATGTTTAGAAAAATAGTTATGGTGTCTAATGAACTGCAAGATGATAGCATTAAAAAGAAGAAGGTAATAGATGGGAGTAACATTATTATTGAATGTACTGAGCTTTTGAATTGCCAGTTTCCCACAACTTAATGGTCCCTTTTTGTGATTTAAATAAGTGTTCTTCATTGACTAGTGTTTTAATTTTTATCATTCTTCCAAGAACCTAGACTTGGTAAAGAGTAAAGACTAAATAATAGTTTACCAGGAACGAAGACCAAATAACTCTTACTTATCACCTTCTTAAGTGTGAATACATTATCATTTTTAAATCTTTGGAGCTATGGAACAAAACCTTGTTGGTAAAACACCTTTGGAATATTGCATCCAGAAAGGAATCTCTATCAATGTGGTAAAAATAAAGAATAGAAGTGTTTGGGATGTTGCAATTGATCCTAAAGACAGCTGGGGATGGAAATGTATTCTTGAAATCATATGAAATATAAAATTGGTGAAGGAAAATGCATTAAGGTGTGGCATGACAAATGGAACAGTGGTAGCTTTTTATCTAGGTTATGTTTGGCAAAACTAGCTGTAAACTGTAGGCTCTAAGCTGTAAAACGGTAACCTGTAAACTTGAAAGCTGTTAACATGAGCTACAAGCTGTATCTTTTTTTTAATAAAAGTGTTTGATAAATTAGCTATTGAGTGTAGTTATAAGATGTAAATGACTTAAAATGACATATTTAAATAAATTATAATATGGTAGGAGGGTATATCAGCAATTTATGTAATTTACAGTTTTAACGGCCCCTAACAATTTTAAAAGCTTCATGAATCAGCTTTTCATTTAGGAGCTACTTGTTTAAAATAAAAGCTTGAAGTTGATGCATCCAAACAGAGCTACTTATTATGAAAGATATTATTTTTGTAACAAAAAGCTTACAACTCTTTAAAAAGCTTCAAAAAAGCTCTTGCCAAACAGACTTAGTAAAAAGTATGTATTCTATGCAGGATTTCATAATCAAGACAGCATTGTTGATGTTTTGGATGAGAATGGATGGAAGTGGCCCCAAAGTTGGTTAATTAAGTTTCCTTGGCTTAATAATATTGAGGTCTTTATTCTTAATGATTACCCTGATATGCCTATTTTGGTTGATAATTGATATAGCATTATTTATTTCATATAAATAACTAATTTTGTATAATTATTGCAAATAATTGTTACTTAATTGTTTGTATTTGAGAATTACAGTAATTATGAAGTACTTGGTGAAGATTAGCTAAAAGGCACGCATTCTGAAGCTTAAACAAAGAAATATGAAGAAACTGATTCTGACAACCAATACGTCGTATCCATCAAGGAAGATACGGCGTATCTGTGCCTGCACTTCACTAAAGACCACGAAGGAACAAGATTCAGTACGCCTTATCCATAAGAAGTCTATACGCCGTATTCAAGATATAGTAATAAAATATTCTGGAAGATATCAAATGTGGTCTTTACTCCAAGAAACCCCCGATACACCGTATCCAACTCACTCTATACGTCGTATCGACCAAATTCAAGAACTTTTAAATGGAAAACCTAAAAACGGGTTTTCAGTGTGCTAAATCATATTTTCGATACCTTAACCATAAAAGTCAATTTTCAGAAGAGAAGAAGAGCAGAAGAGGTCGAGCATAGCAACTAATTCCATAGGAAACACCTTGTAATCTCCTATACTCTTGTAATCGTTTAGTTTTTGTTATCATTCGTTAACTAGGTTATTTTACCTTGTTTGAATTATTACTCTTGTATTGATTATGATGTTTAAAGGCTAATACCTTCGGGTATTAGCCATTATTATGAAGATTTGAATGTTTGGTTTTGTTTATATCGGTTGCTTAATTTATCGTTGATTGCTTGTTTATGTTTATCAGTTTATACTTGTTTACGTACTTTTGTATGCGACCTATCATTCAACTGGATCTAATGATACTGACCAAGTAATCTTGATACCGGGATGGCTCTTCATATAGTAATTGTTGTATGATATCAAAAAAATACCTTATTCGGGAGGTCGGGGATGATCAAAATACATAAGATGAAATATGGTTGTAGTGAGAGAAAGTTAGAGAGAAGTTGGAGAAAACTTATGAAAAATTAGATTAAGAAAAGAAAGATGAAAAATACAAATGTTCACCAACCACCCCTCATGGAGAGCCATGAGGGGTATTTATACTAAAAGAAAAAGCAAACTATTCCTAGTTTACATAAATGACCCCTGCGTGACACGCAATGTCCAAGACTAGTCCAATTCACGTGTAAGACGCTAGCTTCACTAAAAAGTGAGGCTAACAATCTCCCTCTAAGATGGTGTCACACGTGAATTGGTTACAATGTTCCCTACAAGCAAAAATAAAGAAAAATGATAAGAATGAAGTCCAGTATTCCTTGAGAATATCTTTGACGATCTACTTGAATACTCCAGCTTTATTTCTTTAGCTTGTAGACGAACATACTGCTGAAATCTTCAGCACCCTCCCAAACATACACCCCTGAGACTGATAAGAATTAATACACCGTTCTTGGGGGAGGCATGATATCATCAACATCGTCTCACTTAGGAAGAATTCCAGTTTTGTTTAAATTCAGCCCAAAGTACACATGTTATCTCCTTTTTGAAGTCGAAATCGTAGCACCAAAATCAATTAAAACCCAGAAATGCACTTTTCTCCCTCCAGAAAAGTGCAGATATGAATTGCTACACCAAAATCAACTAAGTCTCGAGTGTACGCAATTTGTCCCTCTATGTAGTCTAAATGGTAACATCAAAGTCAACTAAGTCGATATACCCATTTAAATTGTTTCACCAAAGTCAACTAAGTCTCGAGTGAAAGCAATTTATCACACTGCGTAGTCGAAATTATAACATCAAAACGGTAACATAAAAAATCAACTAAGTACCGGACACATTTCTCCCTCCAAGATGATGACTAATTGAGGAAACATCCTACACATGTGTACATCGTATGCCAACTAGAACTGCTTACTTAGCTTCATAACCCGTGATTGCATAAGCAATAGTCTGTAAGAAGATGTCGGTACTCTCTTTATAAATCTCTCTTTATTAACCTGATCTAAATCCCCTTATCTATTCTATCTGCTAATACTGATCACCACTGATTGAAGCATAGTCCTTTACTTGTGACTTGATCTTGTACAATCCGTGTGACGAAGGAACGGTGCAGAGGTAAATCTCTGTGTACCATATACTCACCCAAAAGTATACAAGAAATACATCACCACTTGAAATCTCCTCAACGACGTGAGACACTGAGTACTACAATGTAACTCCTTAAAGTGATGGCTACTTTGTGGGTATAGGTAGAAAGAATCACAGAAGCAACTAGATATCCAAGTCTTCGTCACTAACACAAGTCATCTTCGTTGTGGAGAAAGAAAGAACCAAAGACGAAATAAGTACACTTCCCGTGAAAGTCTACTTCAATCCTAAATAAGTAACATCGTACTATAATCCCGCGATCATTAAGGTTCAATAATAGCCGTTATGAATGAAGGTGAATCTTGATAAGGATCGTTTTTAGTGTAATGTATTGTGTTGTTGTTCATGAATTTTTTATGGTTAACGGATATCGACTCAAAAAAAATATACCATAAAAATGGCCCGTCCAAGTAATAAAGCCCGGTCACTTTTATACTTTACCCGACAATATCTTGTTTTAAAACTTGACTCAATCCGATAACACTAGCTTACTTCGAACCCAATATTAACAAAAGAAATTTCTGCCTAGTGTTAAAACCATTTCTTTTTGTTAAAAAAAATTCCAGCCCAACCTCTTATGTAAATACACGGCCCATTTTAAAGTTTTCGGTATAGAACATTAAGGCCCAAATCCAACATTTGTGAGATAAATCCAATACTCGCATAACCGACCCATACCTAACCTTAAATGCTCCCATATAAAACTTAATAACCCTAAAGTTACTCACTACCCAAAAGTGTGCAGTCAAATGGTACTTTTCCATCTCTCTCCAAATGATAGTAGATCAAATAGATCTATCTCATATCTTCCATCTCAAAGCAGCCACCACTAATCCTCCATCCAAATAAACGCAACTCAAGTATTCATTTCTTCTCAAGCTTAAAACAAACCCACTCTTGTATCACACATCTTAAATCGTACCTCAAGCATCGTTTATCTTGTCCAAATCGAGCGCAAGACATCTTCAAGATCTCTATGATGAGGTCTCGTGTAGGTTTAATTTCGTTTAAGGTATTCAATTCGAATCAAAGATGAACATAGCATTCTTGTTGCAGTTCATACTTTATATATTCGAATATTAAAGGAAGGTTTTATCCTTTATATAGATTAGTGATTAATCTTTTCGTGTGTTGAGATCTTAAAAGGTCATGATGATATGTTTACAACACAATCGAAAGAATGAGATCATTTTAGTTAATTTTGTATCATGTCAAATTAGGTTGAAGGAGATAGGATAGGATTAGATATGGATATTGTTTATGGTATGTGACGATGGGTTAGGAGTAGTGATTGTTGGATTTGTAGTTGGGTGATTGTTGTAATTGAGTTGGTTGTAATTGTTATTGTTAGTTGGTTGTTTTGTTTCTGGTATGAGTCAAGATTTCTTAAACTGTTCTTTTCTTTCTTTTGTCTCGACTCAGTTGAGTTGCTTATTCAGTTTACAACCAAAGAAAACTACGTATCCGGTTAAGCTATAAGCTGCGTATCCGGTTAGCTTTGGAAACTGCTAGTTCAGTTGATAAAGGAAGTGTGAATCCTGTTAAACTTGTAAACTGCAAGTTCGGTTAAAGATGTAAACTGCGAGTTCAGTTAAAGATGTAATCTGCGAGTTCGAGTAGACTGCGAATTCGACACCTTTAAAATTGTACAATCGTCCTTTTAGTCCTTTGTTTTGTCTTCTTGAGAAACCAACATAAAACTTAGTCCTTGTAGCTAAAAAAATGGATCTTGGTCTCCCTTTTTTTGGACCACATAAAAGCTTGAATAAGCTTTGAAAATAAGCAAATAAACCTAGAAAATAAGATTTATAATAAGATTATTATACCACATAAAAAAACTAGATTTTCGTTTTGAAATGATGACGAAACAACCATTTAACCACCAAAACGTGTAAGACACGTACACACTTAAAGTTGAAATACTGTTCTTGAGCCCAAAAGAAAAGCACTTAATCCCAAGAGACATAACAGATTTGAATGAGCCCAATAAAAGTAGTTATCAAAAATGTATGATCCGAAAAAAGAAAGAAACAAAACTAAATTTTCCAAACTTTATGAAAAATCTACGAAATAAAGAAAAATAAACTGTTTTGGAAATAAGCAAAAAATAAGATGAAACAGCCCACGAACACAACACAATAATAAAACACCCCCGGTTAGCTCTGATACCACATGTTGTATGATATCAAAAAACACCTTATTCGGGAGGTCAGGGATGATCAAAATACATAAGATAAAACATGGTTGTAGTGAGAGAAAGTTAGAGAGAGATTGGAGAAAACTTGTGAAAAATTAGATTAAGAAAAGAAAGATGAGAAATACAAATGTTCACCAACCACCCCTCATAGAGAACCATGAGGGGTATTTATACTAAAAGAAAAAGCAAACTATTCCTAGTTTACATAAATGACCCATGCGTGACACGCAGTGACCAAAACTAGTCCAATTCACGTGTAAGACGCCAGCTTCACTAAAAAGTAAGGCTAACAGTAATTTATACATCTAGACCAATAAGATCACGAATAATGACCTATCTTTGCCTTTAGATTGTGAGCTAAGTTGGACTGGCAGGTGACCTTTGGGATCAACGCGTACGTTCTTAATTAATTGGTAAAGACTTGGTTAGTGGACTACTAACGTATAAATTGCCTTTAAGCTGTAAGTGGGTAAAGTCTCTTTGAGCTAGGGTTTAACAAGATCGCCATTGCTTTAATCCCTAAGATAGATTATAATTAGCAAATAAGGATGATTTATGTGGATACGTTTAATTGTGACAGAATTCTTCGTATCTAGGTCTTAGGAAGAAGTAATGCCTAAGTTTTAAGAATGATATGCCGCCTCGAGATAAGTAATCATTGCACTAAATAAACTATTCTAATTGGATTAATCATGAATAATACAGTTTTCTTATATTTGGCAAGACCGCTCTTTTATCTTTTGTTAATTTACTTGCGTGTGTTATTGTGTCTTAAATTGATCTTAGTCACCACAAAACCCGTGCCAGTCTCTCAGGCTGAAAAACCCTCCTTATCCATTAAATTTGGATTAACATAGGTTTAGCATAGGTTTAATATAGAATATAATTAACTTAGTTTAGATAACCAAAATATTAATAAATTAAAAGATTGTTTCTCGCTCTTAGTGATCGACACCCTAGGCAGACTGACTCGTATTGATACTTTTTCAGGTCTTTCTATACGGCATATCCTGGTTTTTGGTTACGCGTTTTGTACTGCTGTACAGTTTTTTTATAAACAGTAGATACCCGAGATAGGATTTTGCATGTTTTTCCTATATTTTGCACAGACCTTGCTGGAAAAGAAATCGACAAAGTTGGTGAAGTATTGATCATCTGGAATCTTATGTGTGTTGTAGTCATGCTGGTATCCAGACGCATTTACAATACACATTCTTGGCTCATTACTCAACTCTTGGAGAATAAACCATGAGCCCCCCCCAAAAACATCATGGGAGTTTTCGTTCTAATTCTTTATTTCTCGATTTTAATATTTTATCTCTTATACACAAATGGACGTTGTATAATCTAAGTGGGGGGGGGGGAATTAGAACGTTCCTTGTCCTATTTTTCATAATAAAATGCTTAAATTATGCTCAAATTTAAAAAAAATTCAAGCATACTTTTGTAAAATTACTGGTTACATAACCTGCATACATAACCCTTATTAGATATTGTGAGGATTCAGCCTTATCCGTTTCTAAATGTTTACCTAAATCCCATAAAAATATAAGTGTGTCGGTGATGTTATAGACTTTAAAACTTAGCTTGGTATATCTATTTGTTATCCCAAATACCTAATCCATATCACAACACATAAGCTATACCAATAAGCAATAATGTCGAACCAAATAAGAAAAAGAAGAAAAGATAAAGAAGTTTAGAGAGAGAAAGCTAGAGAGAAGGAATAGAGTTGGATGATTACTATTTGAGAAATGGTAACCAACACCCTCCTAACATGCTAGGAGGGGTTTATTTATAGTCCAAGCCGCATGTTGGTGTTGGGCTTTATTTACTTGGGCTGGCTTGTTTTATGTTTGTTGGGCTTTAGCCTGAAACATAGACAATATTAGCTTAAAGTTCAAGCCCGTTGAACCTGTCTAGCCTATTGCAATACAAGACTAATTGTGACTAAGATGACCGATAACATTCTTGTTCGACTTATATAAAAATAAGGCTAACAATCTCCCCCGATGTTGAGGTTGACTTCTATCTCCCTAACGTTGACCTTCTTGTTCAACTGATGAAATTCTTATTGGAGGTTGTCTTGAGTTGGCTTTATCTTCTCTAATGTTGAAGATTTGATTTGACTCTTGAGCTTTGCCTTCTTTGGTCTTGTCTTTGTCTTTTCTTGTTTGTAACGGCTTTGTTCATTCATGCTTGATACGACCGATAACATTATTTCAGTGTCATTTATGTGATCTTGATCTTAAGCCTTCATCTTTTTACTTTGAGTTCTTGAGATCTTTCATCTTGCATCATCTCCTTGACTTGAATCATCTTGATTTAAATTTCATGATCAACTTGTGTTTTTGACCGACATGCTTATACTTGTCTTGAAAGCTTGTAAACTCCTTTTCTTCTTCCAAGGCTACAATATCCACCTATTGAACTGTGATGAATAAGGCTACACAATTCCAGAGGACGATGCCTTGTTTGACTTTGAATATCGTTGATGTATGAAGAAGTAGTGATTATCAGATATTGTAATTTGAATTAACTTGATCTTTTGATAGATTACCCCAAATTTTATCTTGTTGCATTTTAAGACGAATGAATTACTTTTGAAGCTTGAGTATGAGCACGTGGTAATGAATCCGACTTTGCTGGAATGAGGCTGTAACACCATCGTTTGTACCTGCATTTGAATGTAGTAATAAACAGTTAATATGGACAAAATGTATTTGTCATTCGTCGAATTTTTGGTGCGATATACCATGGGCTTCCCCGTTTATATAGTATAAATTACTATACCTGTGATCAGGAAGATTAAAGATCTCCTGAGACATGGGTTTTCGCTCAAAGCGTAGGATCTTCTAACACAGATGTATTAGATTCACCATGCTTGCTTGTTCTCATTACCAGAACGTCTCAAAGCAGACAACACGGTAAGAGTGAATCAGATAGTTACTATCTTTCTGATTAAGTCGTCAATTCATTTACTGGACCAAAATCGATATCCAGTTATCACAAGCTTGATTCATATAGAATCTTGCAAGTCACCTACCGCAGAGCTGTTTGAGGTTGACTCTAGAAGGATTTCCATTCGTCACTGTGAATACTAAAGAGTATCACTCTGAATGTTCTGGCAAGATCTCAAGGATAATGCGTAGGACTCTTTGTTACCAAATGTTGTTTAAGGGTGAACAACAAGTGTTATACATGGATTGTGTCCTAATGAGATTTATAATGATGATCTCTCTTGGCTCTAGACTCGATTTGTGCACTTTGGTTTTAGTAATCGGAGGCTGGAGCTGACTGCCACCTATTCAATATCAACAATCTCAGAGTGAGATGTCAATAGATAACGTGTGTATCTCCGTGACAAATGAGACAAGTTTCTTTTGAGAGAAACTCGAATGGCTGGGAAGGGTTGTGCATTGCATCACTAGGTCCATGATGTCTTTCTTCAATACCAACAATCATCTTTGTGATTTTGATAGATTATGTATTGACCACGTTTATGCCTAAGTTGTGTGGAGGGCTTCATTCTTTTCACCATTTATCCTTACATTTCTTTTTAATTCTTATCACCTTCAATGCTACCAAGTCCGTCATCACTAAACACCTTGTTTTTTATTGTGATTGTTCCAGTGTTAGCTCAATCTTAGTCGACATTATTCCCTTATTCTCATTCTTCTCCAATCATACCTAAGGACTTCTAATCTAACTATGGAATGTCCATGGGTAGATCCCTCCGGTTCTAGTTGAATCATAGGACTTATATCTAACCTTAACCACCTTATGACTTCATCGACGTCGTGAGTTAATTGGTTGTTGGGTATAGAGATCGAACCATAAAACCTTTGATACATACATTTTGAAATACTCTCCCTACACATGTGCTCTGAGATTCAAAATTGTTTTGCACATGAAGGAAAGAGTTGTACTTGGACTCTTAAAGATCACATTCTTCTATATCATATTTTAATCACATTTTCTCCCCTTATTTAAAATAATAAATCTTTTAGTATTTGAAATACCAATTGATTAAAATTTAAGACATGAAAAATTCCATGGGGAGAAAAAGTATACCACGATATTGCATGAATTCATTTTTCTGATAGCTCCCCTTCAACACAATATGTGGGATACCACTAATTTTTAAAACTTGACATTACAAGGAAAAAATGATATGACACCACAAATATGTTGAAGACGGAGTGAGATGCCTTAGTGAACAATGTATATTATTAATTGACATTATAATTTCCACATTTTAATTTCACGAAATGTTTTTAGATATATAAAATTGACATTTATGAGATGTACCCAAAATACATTAAAAGGCTTTGGTTTTAAAAGCTCCCCCTCAAAAATTGATCCACATAAAATGACATTTTGAGAAAAATTGATACCACAATTTTTAAACTTATTTGAGGAAAGGAGTGTTGAACACGCAATTTTAACAAATATCACTTATTATGGAAAGATACCACAAATTATATTATAGACAATTTGACATTGAAAGTTCTTTTTGAAAATTGTGTTCAACGGTCTTAAAAACCATGATAGAAGACTTCTCTTCTATTTGTAGGTATGCGTGCCACTGACGAGTTACACTTCCCTATTACATTCGGGACCGAGTTATGCACTGAAATGTACATAAGTCATATAAAAAATTTAGAAATGACATGTTTTGAAACGTTTGAACTCTTGCTCGAACTTCATTTACACACAGTGTCAATGTTAAATCTGTAGTTTCTAGGTACGTAAATGTTTATGGTCGTCTTGTTATCAATTGAGTCTTGTATTGTAGTAGGTAGTAGGGTTCAACCGAGCTTGGGCTTTAAAGCTATATTTGACCCTGTTTCGGGCTAAAGCCCAACACAAGCCAAGCATTTCAGTGCATAACTCGGTCCCGAATGTAATAGGGGAGTGTACGCATAAAAGTGCTTACTCTTCAAATAGAAGAGAAGTCTTCTATCATGGTTTTTAAAAATTGTTGAACATAATTTTTCAAAAAGAACTTTTAATGTCAAATTGTTTACAATATAATTTGTGGTATCTTTCTATAAAAAGTGATATTTGTTAAATTTGTGTGTTTAACACACCCTTCCTCAAATAAGTTTAAAATTTTGTGGTATCAACTTTTCTTAAAATGTCATATTTATGTATATCAGTTTTTGAGGGGAGCTTTTAAAACAAAGCTTTTTAATGTCTTTTGGGTACATCTCATAAATGTTAATTTTTTTGTATCTAAAAACATTTTGTGAAATTAAAATGTGGAAACTATAATGTCAATTAATAATATACATTGTTCACTAAGGCATCTCACTCCGTCTTCAACATATTTATGGTGTCATGTCATTTTTTCCTTGTAATGTCAAGTTTTAAAAAATTAGTGGTATCCCACATATTGTGTTGAAGGGGAGCTATCAGAAAAATTGATTCATGTAATATCGTGGTATAATTTTTCTCCCCATGGAATTTTTCATGTCAAATTTTAATCAATTGGTATTTCAAATACTAAGTGTTTTATTATTTAAAATAAGGGGAGAAAATGTGATTAAAATATGATATAGAAGAATGTGATCTTTAAGACTCTAAGTGCAACTCTTTCCTTCATGTGCTAAACAATTTCGAATCTCGGAGCACATGTGTAGGGGGAGTATTTGAAAATAACAATGTCAGAAAATGGTTTTATGGTTCGATCTTTATACCCAACAACCTATTAATTTCACGACGATTCTGAAGTCATAAGGTGGTTAGGTTAGGTATAAGTCCTACGATCCAACCAGAACCGGAGGGATCTACCCAAGGACACTCCATAGTTAGAAATAACAGTCCTTAGGTATGATTGGAGATGAATGTGTATAAGGGAAGAATGCCGACTAAGATTGAGCTAACACTGGAACAATCACAACAAGGTGTTAGTAATGACGTCTTGGTAAGCATTGAAGGGGTTGAAGAATTAAAAAGAAATGTATGGATAAAGGGTGAAAAGAAAGAAGCCCTCCACACAACTTAGGCAGAAACCGGGTCAATACATAATCTATCAAAATCACAATGATGATTGTTGATATTGAAGAAAGTCGTCATGGACCCAGTGATGCAATGCACAACCCTTCCCAGCCATTCGAGTTTCTCTCAAAAGAAACTTGTCTCATTTGTCACGGAGATACACACGTTATCTATCGACATCTCACTCCGAGATTGTTGATATTGAAAAGGTGGCAGTCTGCTCCAGCCTCCGATTACTAAAACCAAAGTGCACAAATCGAGTCTAGAGCCAAGAGAGATCATCATTATAAATCTCATTAGGACATAATCGATGTATAACACTTGTTGTTCAGCCTTAAAAAACATTTGGTAACAAAGAGTCCTACGCATTATCCTTGAGATCTTGCCAGAACATTCAGAGTGATACTCTTTAGTATTCACAGTGACAAATGGAAATCCTTGTAGAGTCAACCTCAAACAGCTCTACGGTAGGTGACTTTTAAGATTCTATATGAATCAAGCTTGTGATAACTGGATATCGATTTTGGTCTAGTAAATGAATAACAACTTAATCAGAAAGATAGTAACTATCTGATTCACTCTTACCGTGTTGTCTGCTTTGAGACGTTCCGGTAATGAGAACAAGCAAGCATGGTGAATCTAATACATGTGTGTTAGAAGATCTTATGCTTTGAGCTAGAAGCCCTATCAAGAAGATTCTTTGAATCTACCTGATCACATGTATAGTATTTATACTATAAAATGAGGAACCGGTGGTTATCACAACCTAAAATCGACGAATAAAAAAGACATTTCGTCCATATCTGCTGTTTATTACTAACAATCAAATGCATGTACAAACGTCGGTGTTGCAGCCCCATTCCAACGAAGTCGGATTCATCACCACATGCTCATACTCAAGCTTTCAAAGTCAATCATTCAGCATCAAGATTGTTGATACTAAACTTCCTCAAAGATCTTCAAAGTTAAATCAAGAATCATATTTTGGGGAGATTGTTAGCCTTATGTTCATATAAGTCAAACAAGAATGCAATAAGTATGAGTATGTCGGTCAAGAGCACAAGTTGACCAAGAAAGTCAAATCAAGATGATTCAAGTCAAGGAGATGATGCAAGACGAAAGATCTCAAGAACTCAAAGTCAAAAGATCAAGATCACATATATGACACCAAAAGTATGTTATCGGTCATCTTAAGCATGAATGAACAAAGCCATTACAAACAGAAAAGACAAGGACAAGACCAAATAAGGCAAAGCTCAAACGTCATATCTTCAACATTGGGGAAGATAAAGTCAGATCAAGATAACCTCCATCAAGAACGTCAACGTTGGGGAGATCAAAGAAGACCTCAACATTGGGGGAGATTTTTAGCCTTGTTTTTATATAAGTCGAACAAGAATGTTATCGGTCATCTTAGTCGTAATTAGTGTTGTTATGTAATAGGCTAGTCGGGATTAACGAGCTTGGACTTTAAGCTAATATTGTTTGTGTTTCGGGCTCAAAGCCCAAGACAAGCCAAGCCTGACCCAAGATAGAAACCCATACGCCAACTAGAAGGCTAAGGGTATAACTAAGACCCTCTCCACACATGGAGAGGGTGTTGGTTACATTTTCTTCACTTGTATGTATGTGTAATCATCCACCTCACTTTCTCTCTCTAATATAATCTTTCAAGTTTCCTTTCTCTATTTTCTAGCTTATTCTATTTACCTTATTATTATGTTGATTATTGTTGTGAAGTAGTTTATATTTGAGATTACAAGCAACTTGGCAAGCAGAATTAGGGGCTTGTGGAGTTTAATAAGACGATTCGGGTTAGTTTTTATGTTTTGTTTGGTTAAACTATATCATGAAATTTACATCTTAATATGTGTTAAGACGATTCTAAAATCTCAGCTTTTATATGCTATTTATATAGCAACGAAAGGGAGTGGTTGGACACAGATTTAAATAGCTTATTCTTTCAACACTAGCAAGCACAACAGAGTATTCCAACATGTTATACTAATGGCATATAGGCAATGCATTGATGCCAATGGAAATTTGAGAAGGCGCTCTGAGATAAACTGTCTAGGTGTTCCCACCGGCAACAACTTCCTACATAAACCCAGCAATACCAGGTACTTTATTGAGTTGAATTTAGATGCTTTCAAAACATCCTTGATAATTTCACATCTGTCATAACATGTAAGTATATTAGTGTTTGGTTAAAAATAAAGTCAAATTTTTTTAATAACCATTGGACTAGAGCACATAGAACAACACATAGTGTAATTTATAGTATCTTGCCTTGGAAAAAGTGGCGGCTAATACAACATCAAGAATGTATTATTAAAATTATGTTCAGAATAACAGCTAATTTAATTAGATCATTTTTGCACTTTAACATTGTTGAATTTAACATTCTTGATTTTGTAATCCTTTGCCATTGTTGAACTTAGTACATTCTCACTTTTGTAGCAACTTTCACTTTATTACTTTATTAAGTTGAATTTAGATGCATTCAAAGCATTCCTGATACTTTCACGCCTACGGTAGCAGCTAAGCGCATTAGTGTTTGGTTAATAATTTAGATGTATTTTATTAACTCATAGTATCTTAATCCATAAACATTATTATTGCTTTGTGTGATGTGAACTTTATACAGCTTTGGATATCGACAACAATAACTAACATAGTAATCCTTGCAGGAACCCCACCACATGACGTAATTGACGTAGCAGCACAAACCATTGTCACAACCATGGCTACATACAAAAATGAAACACCAAGTTCAGAATCACTAGAGGAAAAACCAGCCACAGCAAAAAGATCTTTACTACCACAACTTTCATCAGAAGCAAAAAAGAAAAAGGGTGATTAAATAACTAGGACTTCGCAACGGCATAGTTCAGACATTTGTAAACAACCAGTTATCAAAACATTGCTCAAGATACATTCATTTTCGTTAGTTTCTAATGTTCATCATTATACAATATACCTTGAACTTAAATAGATTATACATTTTGGTTTTACATTATTTTCAGTATTGGTAACGAAAGGTCCCAATACGACGCCAACTAATCGTCCCGCAGCGGAACGCGGGTATATTTACTCGTTTCAATAAAAACATTAACTTTCTAATAGTTTAATGAGTTCTGATGTGTTTCAAAAACTTTAAATTTATAATGACTGAAAATACCAATTTTATTATAGAGAAACACACGGGTAAAAGTATAACCCACGTATGACACCTCCGAAAATTTAGGACTTCTTGTTATTTTATG
>BQNB010004694.1:0-106262 GCA_026074375.1 Tanacetum coccineum | reverse complement strand
GTCGGTACTAACTATAACTAACAGTACTAACTATTTGTACTGTCGGTACTAACTTACTAAAACATAAATCCTAACAAAGTACAAAAACAAAACACGACTTTGACTAGTCAGCTTGAGTTGTATAAGGAAATCGGCTTTTGGAAAACATAAACGGGTATAATAATTATCTTAACGAATTTCTTGAGGCCGATAAACGAGCAAAACATTTTAGTCAACAAGCCCAGACTAAATTTGGTCGTGATCGAGATATCATTCGAGATCTAGAAAAACAACGAGATAAATTAGATTTAGATGTCAAAGATTACAAACGGCAAAATGAGGAACTTCAAAAGACTCATTCAATTTTAAAAAGGCAAATGAGTGAAAATGAGGATAGATATCATGACACTGTTCTTACAAGGAATGTTTATGCTTGGACCAAAGCCATTGTCTGTGTATGATCAACAATTAAAACATGGTTTGGGGCAAGGTTGTCAAAATCGCGATCCTGGTCATAGGATTCAATGTCCAAAGTTATATCTTGCCTCTAGTTTAGGTAATTCAGAGATTTCTTTGAATATTAGAGATACTGAGGACACTCTTGATGATGCTTCCAAAAGTTAACAAAAAATGTACAAAAAAATAAATGATCCAATTGTTGTTGCAAATAAACAGAATTGTTGACAATTAATTTATGCACAAATAAATGCTCTCTATAAAGACTTTGTTCCTCAAAAAGAGCTTTCTGCTGAGCAAAAATATTTTCCATCTTATTTTATTCCTTCTGACAAGAATTCAAATGCAACTCCTTCTATTCCAGCATCAATGCCAAGTGAGTCACCTTTGATCATTGAATTAGATACAATAAAAAATGGTTTTCAAAAGTTGTCTGAATTAATTCAAAAGAACTGTAAAAGAGTAAGCATTTTTTATACATCACCTGAAGAAATACAACTTAATGATTTTTGTCAAGATCAACTCAAACCAATTGTTAACGAGTTGCAGTTCTATTTTGAATTATTTAAGACACTATTTCAGAGGGATGTAAAAGAGATGAAAGATGTTTTTGAATCCACAGAAAGTGAATTTTGTGAAGTAGAGAAGCAAAATGATTTTTTGAAAGATCAAATTTTGGAAGTATCTCTCAAGCATGAAGTTGAATTAAGTGTGTTGTTAAATCATGAATGTGTAGACAATTCACTCCATGCTAAAATTGAACAACTTAAAAAGAAATCCATTGAGATTCAAGAGGGTTTGCAAGCAAGAATAAAAATTCTTGAAAAGATGTTCAAAAGGTAGGAAAAGCAAAGTTGTTGATTTTGAATAAACGTTACAACATAAAAAGAAAAAAAAATGGGATTCAAATTTGAAGAATAAAAACACAAAACCTCTTGATTTTTCTTGGATTTCAAAAATGGAAAAACTTGAAGATGAGAACGTGTCTTTGGATTTTATGGTACAATCTTTGATACAAGAACGTGACAATGTAAAATTAGAATATCAAAAGCTTTTCAATTCAATCAAAAAGACACGGTCTTAAACTCAAACAGAAATAGATGAATTAATTGCTCATGTCTCTGAGAAAACATATGCATATGGTGCAATTCATGCTGAGAATCAGAATCTTTTATTTACCATATCTGAGTTAAAAACTAGACTGTCAAATGTTGAAAAAGGTAAGTATGTAAATACTAAGTTTGACAAGACAAATGGTTCTCAACCTCTTCTTTGTGTCACACCATTACACAAACATGTTATTCAAAAGAAAACGGATGTTCAAAAATCAGAAGAAAACCATGTCGTGTCAAAACCAGTCACTTTACAGACTCAACCGCCAAACAAAGAGGGGTAAATTCAAAACAAAAATTCATAGCACCTGGAATGTACAAGGGTGTCACAACACATGATTACAAACAAAACGAGGGCTAAGCATGATTATCTTCTACAGTAATGCAAATGTTGTATCTAGTGATAAAAGACAATGAAATAGAGATTCACATGTCAATAATATGTCTTAGCTACTCTAAGAAGCCAGCAAAGAAAAGTAGCATTTATGTTAGGAAAAATAAGCAAACAGATAAATACAAAACTGAAAATAGATATCTCAAATAAAGATAATGTAAGTTGATGTTGAAGGTGCAAACGGGCTTCTACAGCAAAACTTTGTTATGTGTTTCTTGTATGAAAATGTGCTTATTCCATGCCATGCCTAACAGCTTTTTGGCAAATTATAAACTGAATGTTCATTCAAACGGTCAATACTGTTCATAGAATTCACACTATCCACAAAATCTAGAATAGCCAAATCTATGATACTACTTATGTAGTTCACAAGACTAGGTTTTTTCTACTGAGTGTCGACTCTATCTAAGTCTTTAGAAACAAACTTATGTAAGCCTCCAAAAACCAAAGATAGATGTCGGAAAGTACCTCAATAATCTAACGATAAGGTTCTAGTACAAAGAAAAGAATTTTACACAAGATAAATAATTTAAGTCACATAAAAAATGAAGAACAAGATTCGAACTAGTCAAATTTGCAAAATAGTTTGAATCAAAACCAAATTTGTTTGGTCTCCTGTTAACGGACAAAACCGAATGGGGACATAATAGTATTCCATAACTTAAAATAATCGATCTCTGTTACGAGAAATGGGGTCAAATTGCCCACAAATTGTCATGTGTTGTTTCTTTCTTGAGTTGCAAGTATTCAATTTGTTTCTGTGGATTGTGGATAGTGGTTGTTTCAAAGCATATACGGGTGACCCGATCACTGCTAAAAAAATTCATTAAGAAATTCATGGGCACCGTTAGTCTTTGGAATGAAAATTTTGCAAGCAAACAGGGGTATAGGTGATTATATACAGGGCAATACACTATTTTGTCATGTATATTATGTTGAAAGGTCTTGTACATAATTCTCTTTAGCGTTGGACAATTTGTGATGGCAATTTAGAATGGCTTTTTTGTTTTAAAGACATGTTATTTTGCGGTAATCTGGAAGGAAGATGATTTGCTTACAGGCGGTCCGCGAATCAAATTTTATATACTAATCTCCATTTCTGACATGGCTTGCTTCTTCACCCGTTTGTCTAATGTATAAGGCAACTTCGACAAAGTCATGGTTATGGCATCGTAGACTCTCACATCTTAATTTTGGCACCATAAACGATCTTACCAGACTTGACTTGATTGATGGCCTTCCAAAGTTTAAATATGGAAAAGATCACCTTTTTTCTGTTTGTGAAAGAGGAAAAAGCAAGAGAGCTTCTCATCCACTCAAATTAGTTTCCAAGTGATCACCCAAATTGGGAATTACTTCATAGGGATTAGCGGACTAAATGCGGGTAGCTTCGATCAATGGAAAGAAGTACATTCTTGTAATCGTGGATAATTATTCTCGATATACATAGGTTTACTTTATTCAGTCGAAAGATGAAACTCCAGAGATTATAAAGAAATTCATTGCTCAAGATTAATTGAATTATAAAGCCAAAGTTTGTAAGATTCGTACAGAAAATGGTACTGAATTCAAAAATGCAACTCTTAAAGCTTATTATGAAAAGTTAGGCATCATAAAACAATTTTCAACTGCTCGAACGCCTCAGTAAAATGGAGTAGTTGAAAGACGTAACTGAACTCTTGTTGAAGCTACTTGTACGATGCTTATCTTTTCTTCGATAACCTGAATTCTTTGAGGCTTAAGCAGTGGCTACCGCATGTATTTACCTCAAAATCAGGTCAATCATACATACTCGACATAACAAAACAACCTTATGAACTATTACGTGGCAGAAAGCCGAATGTTGAATATTTTCTTGTGGTTGGTTCATTGTGTTATCCAACAAATGACCGAGATGATCTTGGAAAAAAATAAAACCAAAGCAGACATTGGGGTCCTTTTATTGGTTTATTCAGAAACATCAAGAGGGTTTTGAATCAATAACCTGACAGCACTAAAAGATTATAGAACCATACATGTCAAATTTGACGAGCTCACAGCTATGGCTTCTGAACACGATTGTTTAGAACCCAAGTTTCAATGATTCATAAATCATAATTCATCAGCAAAAACAATGAATACTCCATATGAAGAAGATTTAGATAATTTGTTCGGTCGAATGTATAAAGAATATTTTGAAAGAAGTTTTTCTGTATACACCTAACAATACGCTGCACAACCGACTCAAATTCATGAAGACTCACCTTCTACATCTTCAATTATTGTTGATGAACATGAGGCTCCTCCCATTGTCACTACATCTGATGAACAAACTTCTCCAATCTCCTATAACGGGGCTGATGATTTAATCAAGAAGATTCTGCTGATTTTGATGGAATTCACAGTTTGTTTCATATAATCCTCCAAGTCATGAGGAAATTGAGTCATCAACAAACTGCTCTGGAACCATCAAATGTGCAAAATTTCCACCAGTATAACCCTCAACTCACATTTAGACAAAAGATCATCCTCTAGACCAAGTTATTGGTGACCCATCCAAACCTGTCATGACTCGCCAACGGCTACATACGGATTCTAAGGTATGCATGTATGCATTAACCGTCAGCACTATTGAACTAAATAATATTAAAGAAGTTATGGCAGATCATAGTTGGATTGAGTCCATGCAAGATGAGTTGAATCAATTTGAGAGACTTCAAGTTTGGGAACCCGTTCCACGACCAGAAGGAAAGAATATTATTGCTCTCAAATGGCTCTGGAAGAATAAGTGTGATGCTAAAAATATTGTAGTTCGAAACAAGTAGAAAGAAGGCATTGATTTTGAAGAGTCATTTCTCCTTTGCTCGTCATGAGGGCCGTTCGGAATGTTTATTGCTTATGCTGCTCATAAGAATATCACTATCTTTCAAATGGATGTTAAAACGGCTTTTCTCAATGGACCTTTGAAAGAAGAAGTTTATGTCAGCCAACCTGAAGGGTTTATTGATCCAGAATTCCCAGATCACGTCTATAGGTTGAAAAAATCTCTATACGGTCTTAACCAAACACCTCGACATTTGCGTATGACAAATTTAACTCTTTCTAATTGACATGGGTTCACCTAAGTATTATTGACCCGACTTTTGTTCTCAACGACGTCACGGGGGAGACATATTACATGTTTCAAGTAATATGTTTTGACGACATATTTTTTGGATCAACAAATCTAGATTTTTCAAAAAAGTTTTGCAAACCTCATGAAAAAATAATTTTGAAATGTCAATGATGGGTGAATTAAAGTTCTTTCTTGGACTTCAAGTTCATCAATCTCCCCGTGGCATATTCATAAGTCAGTCATAATACGCGATTGAATTGTTAAAGAAACATGGTCTGGATGAGTGTGTCTCAATGAGCACACCTATGGCAACTGAGAGGCTGGATGCTGATTTATAAGGTACTCCTACAGATCAAACGACTTATCGTCGCATGATAGGAGGGATTATGTATCTAACAGCCAGTCGTCCAGACATTGCTTTTGCTACTTTCGTATGTGCTCATTATCAAGCACGTCCTACGGTCAAACACCTCAAAGAGGTTAAACGGATCTTTCAGTACCTAAGACAGTCTTATAACATGGGACTATGGAATCCGAAGGATTCTGGATTTGAACTCATTACATATTCAGATGCGGACCATGCAGGATGTAAAGATGATTATAAAAGTACATCAGGTGGATTGCAATCTCTAGGTGGAAAGCTCGTAAGTTGGAGTTCGAAAAAACAAGATTGTACTGCGATGTTTACTGCTGAGGCTGAATATGTTTCCTTGACTGCATGCTGTGCACAAGTCATTTGGATGCGTACACAACTACTAGACTATGGATACAAATACAACCGGATTCTGATGTATTGTGATTCCAAGAGTGCCATTGCTATCTCATGCAACCCAGTTCAGCATTCTAAGGCAAAACACATAGACATCCGGTATCATTTTATTAAGGAACATGTTGAGAAGGGTACTGTGGAACTTTACTTTTTCAGGACATAATACCAACTTGCGGATCTATTTACTAAAGCTCTTCCAAAAGCACGCTCCTGAGTATCTAGTTCATCGATTGGTATAGAGATGTATGACGTCCAACGACATTGGAAAGCCTGACAAAGTCCATCATTTTGAACGATCAACATCAAAAACTATATAAATACCATTTTCAAAAACAAAAGAAAAAATTGAAAAATACAAAAATTCAAAAAGATTTTTTATTATTAAAAACAAAAACAACAAACACATAATTTAAAGATCACATGATTAGATTCATGATTCCATGTTTTTATAAAAAGCTTTCAATTGAAAATATGTAATCATAATCTGCGAGGGAGTAATTGAAAATTTTTCATTCATATACATCATTTCGGAAATAAAATAAAAACAATGATCTCTCAAATAAACTGAAATTTGAAATATGTATAATTCAAGAGGGGAGTTTTTAATTTTAAAAACTCAAGCAAACATCTTCATTTTTGACTAAGGTGTTAGAAGTATGATTCATTCTAAGGGGGAGTTTTTGATAATGGTGGACAAATTTTGAAATGAATTCATTACTCGATGGGGAGTTTTTGAAAAAATCAAAATTAAAATTCGGAATGTAAAACTAAAGGGACTGAAAGTGTAATTTTTGAATCTTTTTCGGTTGCTATAAAAGGAAGAAATTTTTTTCATTATAACTTTTCTTTTACCAAGTCCTCTTATCGAGTTTGAGTAGAAAATCAACGAAAGCCTTTTGAGTTCATTACAACGATTACAAACGTTTTTCTTTCTCAAACGTAAGTTGTTAATCGTTTTGAATAAGATCTAACATGTTTTGACTTATCGAGTTTAAACTCGGTAACATTCATATATTACCGAGTTTGTGAATTTACTGAATTTGTGTTAAAAGTTATGATCAAAGACGATAACAGTGGATGATTGTGTGAAGTTAACTAAACCATAACTGAGAAAACGTTCAGACATATAAATTCGATGTAAAAATTGAAACTCGGAAAAGATTGAGGTTTATCGAGTTTGATTTGATGGTATTATTTTTGGGTATTAACGACATGAGTTGTGTTTTTACAAAACATCAAATGGGTTTAATTTTTATCCTCTTTTATTCCAAATTAGTAAAGTCAAAATGTCAAACTCATAAAAATCAAAATGTCAAATCAGTAAAATCGAATCATTCAAAATCAGAAACAATGAGTTTAGTGTGATAAAGAAAAATGCTTTTGATGATTCCATAAGCTCGGACTATCTGTGGAAACAAAACGATCAGTTTCTTCTCATGTTTTTTTTGAAACAACGCAATAATTGTGCAATCTGAAAACAAGATTTTTTTAATGATCTAAATATGAGTCACGTATGTCTATTCATATTGTTTAAGTGGCTAAGTCTGTCCGGTGTTTTGAACCGGTTTCTACAATGAACAAATGGAGATGAGTGACTAGTGACCATTCAGTTAGTGAATGAGATGTGTTTTGTACTTCAACTTTGATTAAGAATCATGTCAAAAAAGTAAAAGTGGAAAAGTTATTTATAACTTAAAATCTGAAAATCAAAGTTCAATTGTTTAAGTGTCTAAGTCATTCGTTTTCGGCCTTTTCCTTCAATGAAACAGAATGAGGATGAGTGACTTAGAGACCAATAATCAATGGTGGATTTTGTGATTCTATCGATTATCATTATAAAGAAAGTTTTTGTACAATAAGATTTCTGAAACGTTGTCAAAAATCTGTTATTTTAAAAATGATACTATTTCATAAAAAACGTATTTAAAAGTTTATGATTTCTCTCATTTTCAAAAAGAGTTCTTGATTCAAAATCCAAAAGAGAACATCTTCATCAATCTTGAAAGCAGTATCATGACACTAAGAGTTCTGGTGAGATATATCTAAAAAACATAAACGGAGAGCTAAATCCATACGCAAAAAGCAAATCAAAGTGTGTTTCGAAAAAAATTTGCCAGAACACACAAAATGATAAATCAAAAAACAATTCGAATAAAGCGTATGGCATGTGCATATAAAAGTAAGAGAACGAGCACATGAGTAAAGAAACTGATCATAAATATGTTCAAAAAGAATTGCCAGAACATTTAAACAGACACAGTGGAAAACGACAAATAAAAATGTAATAAATAATTTGTTATCTAACCTCTCATATTATCATTCATAATCATCATGCACAACAACAACATGCAGACCTCTGAGCTGATGTTCATCCAGACGAACTGTGTCCTCCAAACAAATGATATGATCTTATGGATGCCAACAAGAAGGTTGATCTTCAACAAGTGCAATGTCCACCCGAAAGCAAAATACTAACGAATATCATCAAGAATCATCATTTACGATTCAGTATTGCTGCTTCTTCCTCTGTACCATAGATCTATATGGCACAGTTCTGGCATACTTTGAAGGAAGACGGATCAAAGTATAGGCTCACGTTTATGCTTGACAAGAAAGTGCTTTCTCTTACACTGGATGACTTCAGGACGATCTTTCACTTACCACAAGCAAATGCCAACAATCATGATAGCTTTGTGCTACCACCATCATTTTTAGACATGGTTCCATTCTATAAACAACAATTAGGCTTTACAATGGAGCTGAAGACATCATCAAGTTTTAAGACAACTGGTCTTCTGCAGCCATGGCAAACGTTATGCAAGATATTTTCTAAATGCTTGACAAGACGTGTCACTAGATGGGATCAACCGCCATTGCAGATAATGCAAATGATGTATTACTTTGTCAATAACATTCATGTGGATTATGCGGAGCTGCTATGGGAAGGGCTTTACTATTCTCTTCATCATCCAACATCTTCGATTCCTTATCCAAGATTTACAAAGATCATCATTAGTCATTACATGACTTGTTTTCCTGACATTTCAAGACGTGCTCGAGACATGTATCACAATCTGCAAGATGATGACATAATGAAAAATATCTTTAATTCAGGAAGACACAAAGATAAAGTTGGCATGCAAATTCCAGATTGGATGATCACTGAAGAGATAAAGCACACGAAGCATTATAGGATGTATGCAGAGGTGTTTGGGTTAGATGTTTCTCTGACTCAGTCATAACCGACTGAGTCTACCCAAGGAACGCATAGGACACCTAGCGCCCCTAGGTCACCTAACCCTAAAATGGATGCAACAGAGTCAAGTGCTCCAAAATGGTCTACTGTGATTCGTTTTTGTCTTCCTGAAACGAGATCTACACGTCTAACTCCACCAGCTCTAGTGCCAACTATTGATAAAGCAGATGAGATGATCTTACAAGACACATTACAAATAAGTCTTGCTGAGCACAAAAGTCGAGAAGAGCAAGAAGCTAGAGAAAATATGGAACTGGTCCACAAGCACTTGGCGTCTGAAGAGATTGAAAAGATGATGGAAGGATCATAGAATGTTATTGATGATAGTTTACCCCCTATGAATGATGAACCAAATATTCTTGGCAGTAGGCTAGAGCCCAGGAGTGATAAGGAAAGTCCGGAGGTGGAGATCACTAATAATGAAGAGGTAGAAATTACTAATGTCGTCATACCTGTGAATGTAAATGAAGAGGAGGAAGAAATAACTGATGAAGTGTATGAATTAAAGCGAAGGGAGAAAGGGAAGATTGTAGAGGAGTCTAGGAGTACACCATTCCCCACACCAATTAGATCTCTTAGGATTCATACTGATCTCGTATCTTCGGATACTGAGAAACTCTAGGAATTGACGGTACCCAGCACCAAATTATCTAAAACAAACCGACTTCTATCTTTATTCAAAGCCAAACCTGCTCGTTTCAAACGATACAAGAATTTCTTTCAGGAGTTAGAGGGACGTTATACATATTTGTTTGAAAATCTAAAAGCAAGGTTTCTGTCAAGGAAGTCATTTGGTACTCTTGCTGATCATCTCCAATAAGTAACGGTCGAATCATTACCCACTATGGTAGATACGCATATTACAGAGCAAGTTAAAAAGCAAGTTCCTGAGCAGGTTCGAGATCAAGTTCCAGTGTATGTTGTGGAAGGGCTGATTCTGGAGAGACAAAAGACTAAAGAAGAGATGGAACGGATGATTGCTAAAGCTATTTTACATGAACGCAGGAATATACAAGCTAAAATTTCCTCACAAATTTAGAAAGCTATTGATAATCAGATCCCTTCTCAAGTTGATGCGTCAGTAAGAAGTTATATGTCTGGACATATTCTTCATGTTCATCCAGCTCAATCACAAACACTCTGTGTTCCAGAACAACATATTCTTCATGTTCATCCTCAATTGCAACAACAAGACATAGCAATATGGCTATCACTTTAGATGAAGTTTGAAAGTCTTCAGGTACCACAAACTACATGTAGACCTTCTGCCATTCGCCTAAGAGATCAAGACGATCCTCATGATGATGCTCATCCTGAGGGGGAGAATAGTGCAAAGCGGCAGAAGACATCTGAGTATGAAGCATATGTGTCTAGAGAGTCATCGTCTGGAAAAGTCAATGAAGAGGAACGAGGTCCATCAACTTCAGGTAATCAAGAGCAAGTAGATGATTATGATTTTTGGACTGATTCTTATGCTTCAGATGATGATGAAATACCGACGAAGCAAGTGTCACAAGATATTATGGAAGAAGTATCATTGACTATTGATGAAGCAAAGTTAAAGAAAATGGCTGATGAGATGTTGAGACAAAGATGTACTTCAGGAGATGAGCATCAATATCATATTGATCAGATGAAGAATTTCTTGAAAAGTGACATTGTTTGGGAAAGTAGAAAGGAAATTCTTGTTTCTCCACATCCACGAAAGACCACACCTCTTGTTCAAAGCTGTCAAAGAGATCCTGAAGCTCCAGCACTATCTCTAATAAATCAAGATCTTTTGTATCTGAAGAAAGGAAGTTCAGGGCCCGAGAAGATAGTATTGTCACTTCACAAGTTTCCTGCAATTATTTTCAATGATGATGATATTGAAGAACGAACTTCCAGATGGGTAAATAAGTGTGTTAAGAAATTTAATCCTTATGCTCGATATGGTGTTGAACATTGGAAGAATCCTCATGCGAAGATCTTCTACATAAAGAAACAGAAAGAGCCTGGAAAACCAAAGGAAGAGGTTTATTCAAATTCAAAGATCATTCAAGTCATCAAGACGTACTGAGAATTGGGTCATGAACACAAGTTTATCACAGAGATAGTTGCAAGAAGAGCTAATGAGTGCATTGTGTCAATTACCGAGCTAATGAGTGCATTGTGTCAATTACGAGCATGCATCTAGATTACGAACAAAAGGAGCCCAATATTGATATACTTTTGAGATACGTACGGTTTTATAAAAAAATTCCAAGTTGCGTATATATTTTTTAAATGATTTTTTTTTCAAAAGACGCCCATAACTTACCTATTAACTTTAAAAACATTATATATGAAATTCAAATAGCTTCGCTGCAAAGCGTACAATCTTTTCTATCACATCAGTTATAAATACAATCTTAAAAAAAAAAACCTTAACATATAAAACCCAAGATATATAAAATGACTTATGTAAACTCGAAACCCTCCAACTTTAAAATAACACAGAAAATACCTCTTAGCATATAAAGTTACCATAAAAGACGCTAAAATTAAAGTAAATTCGAAACAAAAATAAGCTTTGCGGCGGGCAACCTTTTTGCTTTTTAATATTAACATCTCTTATTCTTTAGTCTTTAAATATATGTCATTTCTTTTACAATAGACAAATGAGTTGTATTATGTTTTCATAATCAGACCAGATTACTCGGTTCAACCGATTTAACCGAACATGTTGGAAATATCTGAAACAAAACATACGCTAAATAATCCAACAAAAACACGCTCGCCGCACGGACCGCAATTCCACTTGTTTTCAACATTGAAAAGAAAAACTCATCTGATGCTAAATATACTTTGAAATAGAGCTAGTACGTTTAAGAAGCATCTAATGATTTTTGTATTTGTAGCATGGGACAAAACTAAATAAATGTCATATGATATATAGTTGTATACATTATCTATGTATTTCATAAACATCCAAAAGAGAATTATGTGGGGGTGAAGATGGGTCGTTCGTCTCTTTATGTTTACGTAAACTATGATTTAAAAAAATAGTTATTTTCAAAAAATAATTGAATTAGAGATGTCTTCCAACGATTTTTCATTTTGAAAACAAGAAGAAACAAAACATGTAAACAGTAGCTAGCTATATGAATGTGTAAATTGTGTGACAACTATTCAAATCTTATTGTATAATTATGTTTTGCTATGAAAGTAGTATGGTACGTACTAATGTATGTTTTGCTATGAAAGTTGTAGAAAATTCATTTCCAAAAACATAGCTATGTTTCTAGAGTGATCCTAATGCTACCCACGATAAGGAGCTCACGAAACCGATATTTTTCTTGACACAACAACTTTTTTTTTGACATCGACATGTGACTAACTTGGTGTACTACGGAGACCGATAACACCATCAAATACATACCCAAATTTTTTTATTAAAACACCTACACACAAACACTCTCCACAAGTCAGTCGCATTTGACACCAACTTGTGCTTGTAGTCGCGTTCCTTGTGGTTGGGTGCAATAGGCCTGACGCATCGAGGATGGGAGAGTGACTGACGTCGACCGACCTATTGTGTCCAGTCTAATTCTCTCGAAATGTCTTATTTTATGTGTTACACTATGAATTTTAAGCGGTTCAAATTACATAGACTAGTTCACTTTGAATATGTGATTAAGGGCAAACTATCAAAATTTACTTATTTTTATAGCTTAAAATTGTTAGTAAGTGGTATGTTTGAAAATTTTCAGTATTATTTGTTGGTGATTTTAGTGTCACCACTTATATTTTATGTAACTGTTATTTACTAGAAAAGAATAGTTTAACCAAGTTAAGCTTAATATCGAGACATGAAGTGCAGAGTGCACACTCGTTCTAGCTTGCTTTGATGCCGCTAAAACCAAATGCGAGGGTCAAGGGGGTCGGACCCCTTGCGAGGTATTTTTTTATATGAGTTACCCGTTTCCCTCCAACCGGTATGATCCCACCAAATGACACAACCATTACCAAGAGTTGTGACCTTTTCTGCCAACCGCTTTTAATCGAAAATAACTAACTTTCGGTTGTGTTAATATAACAGGTTTTGACCTCTTCCAAACAGAACCAACATAACAACTTTCTGTATATTGCTCAGATTTCTCGTGCCTCGGAAACTAAGTGTTATTCTCTGAGTTATCCAGTTGAGGGATTTCATGATACCCGAGCCATATAGGGTGGAAATACTTCAATCTGAAAGTGATCTCTACACGATTAAGAAAATATATCATGATTGTTTGATTATTACCATTCACACAGACTCAAATTCTAACACTATGACTTTAAAAGTGTAACTTAGGGGCTGTTTCTTTTTTTTCTGTCTGAAAATAGTTCATGTCTAGATTAATAATCCTGTTTGGAAATAATCCTGTATGAAAATATCCTGTTTTTTTTTCATCCTGAATGAGAATCTAAAAAACCTAAATGGCTGATTTACCCTAATTTTTAAAATCACAGATAGAGCAATGATCTCATATTGGAAACCAAAAGAATCAAAAATCAAGTATAAATGATACATAATCAAACTTCAATTACTACAAATTTTCAAAAACTTAAGACAAGTCTATCTAAATAGGGAATTTAAAGGAGAAAAAAACTCGTAACTTTTATTCAGTTTTATACATATACAAAGATGATGTAATGAAGTCGACATAAAAAAACATGTTGGGGGATCAAAAGAGCAGAGACAACAATTTAGTGGTTAGCATGAGGAGTAAGGCGGCGGATTAAAGTGGTATGTTAGTTGCCACCGAAACTAGAAACCGATGGTTCGGTTTTTACTTTTTGAAAAACCGAAAAAATTCGGTTCGATTTTGGTTTCGTCCAAAAACCGAACCGTAAAAACCGAACCGAACCGTTTTATTATATAACAATATATAATTTATATAATATAATACAAATAAATAACTAAATAAATCAAAATTAATAATTTCGTATTACTTTTGTGGAAGGAATTATAATATTTATATTGAAATTTATATGCGTGTTTGTTGAGCACGTGCTTTTCGATAATAAACCGAGAAAATCAAACCGCCAAAAACCGAACGGTTTTGATTTTGGGTTTTATAAAACCGAATATTTCGGTTCGATTTTAATTTTTTCCAAAAACCGACCCAAACTGAACCGTACACACCCCTATTAAAAACAAGTGGGTCGATACACAATCAAAAAAACATATTTGCTAGTATATAAAGTATAAACCAAGTTATAAGTTACTGTGACTATACGACTCACGTTCTTTATTTATTTTACATTTAAAAAAACAGAAATACACAACGCTTCCTTATGACCATGACAATGGACCTATAAAACCAAGCAAGGTTTGGTTAACGGAATTGATTTTCACACTCATTTTTTTTATTGAGACACTCTCTTCTGTGCATTATATACTTGTACAATGTTTTACAGTGTGTTTTAAATGTTTGTACAGTGAGTGTCCCAATAAAAATTTTAAGTGTGCAAATCACCTCCCTTTGGTTAAAGGCACCACCATGGCCACGTCATAGGATTGACGGAGATCTTGTAACGATGGGTAGTGGATTTTTTAATATCAAGTCTTTCTAAGTGAAGATTTGTAACTTGATTTTGAGAAATGTTAATTTTTTCTATAAAACATCATACTAATCTTTTTACACACAAGATTTTGACAAATAGTGAAACTGATGGTTTGGATTTAAAAAAAATAATAAATAGAAATAATATATGTTGTATAATTGTGTGTGTAGAAGGATAAGTATGATAATTTCACAGAAGCCTTTAGCAATGTTCACTTGATTTTGATCATGTTCGGATTATATCCTTACTAGGTTTAATACTCGTGCACGCACGGGGCTTAGATATTTTTTTTTAATATATGTATAATTTTTATTTTTTCCTGTTTTTTAAGTTATGTTATAGAGTATTATCGAAATTATATGAAGATAATAGATTCATTAAATCTTTTATATATTACGTAGTATATGTACTTGATGATAATTACAAATTTTTTTCTTTTGATTTACCTGTTTTCTGACTCGACATTGTGAGCCAACTAATCCCAGCGAAACTACCCTTTTAGGTAGCCCGAAGTTGGCTCAAGTGAGCCACAAAGGATTAATTTTCTCCTCCTCGTTATGTTCGAACCATTAACTTCCACTTTCGAAGGCTGGTATTCTTACAGTTGGGTATGTAGTTGATATTGTATATGTTTTGTAATTATAGTTGCATGAGTGTGTTTTTCCTGCTCACAATCACCTTTTGGCCTATACGAAAAGAATGAGACAAGAAGGGAGGACCCAATTTTCTCGGCCACACTAATAGATTTACACATCTCTAAAGCTATAACCTTTTATAAAGTCTTCAACGCAACCTCTCTTAACCAGAATCATCCCAAAAAGAAGGTATTATCACCGTTGCTAAACTTTTTTTGAATGAAATCCATAAGATTTATACCTTTGTACTTTGAGCGAATGAATTGCCAAGAATTACATCTTGCCCTGGGAGTTCTTCTAGGAATCACTTATGAGTATATAAAGCTCCTTTGTTACCAAGATGGGGGCTTTAATTAAAACGAGTCATTGAAGAAGAACTATCAGTTTAGAAATCTCCGAAACCCACTTGCAAATGAGAAGCGCAATTATGTGTAAAAAAAACTAGAGGACCAAGAACACCATCTTTTTGAGGTTAGAACCATATTCCAGCCAATCCAAGCAAGCTTCCTATCAGAACCATCAACTCCATAAAATAAATTCTGTACGAATAGATTCTAAATGATTTAACACGCCAATTGGAACCTTGAATATAGGACTATGATAAGAGGAAATCGAGGTATTGAGAACAGAATTTAAAAGGTAAGGCGGACGCCTATAGCAAGGAGTTTAGCTTCCATTTGGACAATTCGAAGAAACGCTTAGAGTAACATCGTCCCACCGAATGAATTCTGACATGTTGCTACCAACTTTCACAGCCAAGATAAATTAAATTGAGCAGTTAAAATAGAGCAGCCAATCAAAAGTAGCTGCAGGTGCTACAACATTTGAGTAAACGCCAATCCCCATCAATTTGCTTTTGTGAAGACTTAATTTTTAAGGCCTGACGCTATAGTAGAAACAAATCAAAAATACTCAATAAAGTTTGAATGTTATTGTTTGTTCCACTCACCACTAGTGAATACTAACGTTCATCCGCATAAAACAATTGAGAGATCGTGTGCAAGAGTCGTTTAGAGAGATACCTTTATAAACGGAGTTTAAGACTCTTTTGAGTG
Organism: Tanacetum coccineum; assembly: GCA_026074375.1. Taxonomy (NCBI): domain Eukaryota; kingdom Viridiplantae; phylum Streptophyta; class Magnoliopsida; order Asterales; family Asteraceae; genus Tanacetum; species Tanacetum coccineum. The sequence goes on along the minus strand of BQNB010004694.1, from coordinate 89,941 downwards.
TGAGGTGAAGAATTTTCCATAATCAAAATAAATAAAAAAGGAGAGATGGGATCACCTTGCTTTAAGCCTTTATGGAACTGGAACTCCAAAGTAGGGCTACCGTTAACGAGCACCGATCCCATGGCGTTATTAAGACAACTACTGATCTAATTACGCCATTTTAAGCCAAAACCAAAAGCCTTTAGGGTCTCATCTAAGTAGTCTCATTTTACAGAGATCAAAAAGCCTTTTCAAGTCCACCTTAAAATCTTAATTTAGAATTTTAAACTTTACCACCAAGATAGAAGCTCATAAGAACGAAAGGCCCATCAGAATTTGACGATTCGCAACAAAGTCGCCGACTTGAACATCACTTATGAGTAAGGCAGAACTTAGACATATCTATTGGCCAAAATTTTGCTATGATTTGATAAAGCTCGCTCCCATAAGGGACTTATAGACGAAAGTCTTTCACAAATTTGGCATCATTTGGATCTTGGGATAATAAGGGCGATAAAAGAATAGTTGCTTCCTCTAGGAAGTTCCCATTCACAAAAAAAATCTTTGACAGCTTGAAACACATTCATCATCAAATTGTTGTTCCAATACTTACCGGTTAAAATTCAAAGGAAATTCCATTCTGGCCAGGTGATTTGTTGTGCCACAATCCCAAACAGCCTTTTGACCTCTTATAAGTAACAGGACGCTCCACATCTTGAACTTGATCTGAGATAGGCGAGTGGAAAAGCTGAATCAAAGCAGATACTAGGAGCTTGGATAGGCGGAAAATTGCTTCTTGAAATGAGTAAAAAATTCATTTTTGACTCTGTGAGGTTCCGAAATCCATTCCCCATTAGCAAGAGTCCCACGAATGGCGAGTTGGGATCTCTTTTTATTCATAATACCATGGAAATATTTGGAGTTTTCATCACCTTCAATGGACCATCGAATTTTGGCTTTTTGAGAAATCTCCATGGCGTTCCTATTATTAAGCTCCTGAAGATCATTAAGAAGCATGATTCTTATTATAAGAATCTCATAATTACTCTTTCCTTGATCAATAAGCTTATCAACTTCTGAGAGATTTTGTTGAATGTTGATCTTCCTGTCATTTGACCTTTTGTTAGCTTCTTTTGACCAGGCCTTGATAGCAATCTTGAGAGCTTGCAACTTTTTCTTCAACCGAATTAAACCGTTTGGCTCAACAATATTTAATGACTTCCAGGTAGTTTCCACAAAGGATTTGAAAAAAAACCCTCATGGTAAACCAAGAATGGAAAACCGAAATGAGAAGGACCATAATCATAATTTGTTTCCCGCATAAGGATAGGACGGTGATCAGAAAGGTGTCGATCCAAACATAGAGCTGAAAGATGTGGAAATAAATCCAAAACACCTTCTGAAATAAGATAACAGTCTAATTGACTCATCTGAACCGACTTCGTGAGCCCATGTAAAGCATATCCTTCTAAGGGGAAGATCAATTAAACATGCCGAAGAAAATAAATTGATAAAAAAGCAATAGCCCCTTGCCTAGTCAAACGTAGACAACCAAACTTTCATGTTGCCGTACGAACTTCGTTAAAGTCACCCATAAACGTATCACCTTCCCATCTATCAATAATCGTACGAAGATAATCCCATAAATCACGCCTTTCATTCAACTCTTGAGGAGCATAAACGGATATAATAAGAAGCTTAGAAGAGGTTGGAGCCCAAGTGCCCATCAAAGCAACAAAGTAATCACAAGTAGAAACTTGCTCTTTAACGAACATGTTATGGGTTCCTATAATAAGATACATTCCTGAACAACCAATGAGATGGTCAAACATGATGATTCCCACAATCCTAATGTAAAGTAAAACTAATACTCTCCGCTTTAGTTTCTTGAATAGAGGCAAAATTAATTCTATGCTTCTGACATAACTCCTTAATCCATCTTCGTTTAGCCTTGTTTCCAAGGCCTTGAATATTGAGAGACAAAAAATTCATTTAACAACATCAAAATCTCCTTGTGAATTAATTATTTCCTGAATGTTTTTTTCACAGTGCATATTGTAACCATGTTTTGGCAAAGTAAACCAATTCATCCATTAGATCTAAAATAGATCCACCTACCTTACTTTTCTGAAAGTGAGAGTTCATACTTTGTTGTGATGAAAATCAACGGTTTATTGAACAACGGTTCATTGAGTTTTATTGAGGAGAATTGAACACGTTCGTAGTATCTTTGATATTTTTCTGCACGTTTTTTTCATGATCTTTTATCTACGAGTACAACAGGGTGGGAATTTCGGCATTTCATCGCTGCATGAGTTACAAACGTTGTTCTTTTGTTCCTGTCTTCCAATATGCCCATAACAATGTTGAAAGGTCTTCTAAGTGTGATCCTACCTCTCTTTTTTGAAAAATGTTTGGCGTCTTTGTGAGCAGTGTCGTTTTCATGCATGAAGCTCGATTCTGATACTCTATCAACATCACTCTCATTATTATCAGCTTTGTTTGCGACATCACCTTCTTGTGATTCCCCATCAGAAGAGAGATCATCTTGGTCATCTTCTTGGAAATTTGGAAACCAAGCATCCAATTCTTTAACGCGAATCCAATAAACTTTGCCTTGAATTATTACTTTCTGCCTTTCATTGATGATCACTTTCATATTAGTTTTTAAACACAAATGTTTACATGACAAAGATTTTAGATCATCATCTTCCCACTCCACATACTCTCCCCATAAAGATGCAATCTTACGAAAAGTGTTAGGAGTCCAAGCTTTGATAGGAAGACCCTCAATGGAAATCCAAACGATCCTTTCATCATTTTCAAATGAGCTGGTCGCTTGAATAAGCTCAGTGAACCAAGAACCAATACCAGAATGATTGAGAAATTTCTCTTTTGCAGTGAGAGAATCAAACTCAAAAGAACCCACATCCCTCCAAGATATGAAAGTTTCATTTTGAAACCTGCTTTAGAAATTAAGATTTTTTTTTTAAAAACCAACAAAAAATGGAGGTAGGTTAGGAATAGCAGAAACGTCTTTTGCCCTTCCCATTAGAGACATGCCAAAATCGAACTCCTTAATACAAGTATCATCAAGAACCAAAGCAGGTTTAGTAATTTCAGGAGTTACATGTGATTGACTTCCACGCTTAAGAACAGAAACAAAGGAGTTGTTTGAATTCTCCATATTCGTCTCTTTAGGAGTGGAATGATTAGGACCACGAGGAATGGAAGGTTGTTTATTGGCTCTTTCAACATTCACCATAGTTTGCGTGTAAATGGTATCTTCCAATCCAAATCGTACAAAGGTTCGACACCAAACGATCCTAAAATTAATTACCTTTATGTGAAATAACGGAACAAAGGCAAAGCGTATACCTGTTTAGATCTCTTAAATGGAATAAAGACAATCTACAAACTCGATTACCATAACGCTACACACTTTCCTAATGGTCTTTGTGCGCGCGGTGGAATCTTCAGAAAAATTTGTCACAAAAACTGATTTCGAAATCTTCTGCGTTTGATTATCATTTGAGTTATGGAAATTACGATCGCTCATGATTAAAGAAAGAAACGAAAACCCTAATCCTAATGAAACACGAGACATTTAAACCATTTAGCGTTACTGAGCATTAATGTTTACAAAAGTAACATGGGCTTAGTTTATGTGAAATTTATAGGGGCTTGAACTTTTAAAAGAAACTAGTTTATAAAGTAAGATTTGTTTATCACATAAATCTATAATAGCTTTTATAATCCATAAACTTTTTATAAGCCCTATCCATTTAAAATTGACTTATAAAGGTTTATAGTTAGTGAATATGCTTAAATATGTTTCAAAATATAATATATTATTACACAAAAGGTTAAAAATTTACTTAATTCTATTTGATGTATTTTGTGAGATTTTACATATATATAAAATGCAGCTTCAGAAGGCACGATATGAAAGGTTGTTGGATTCAAACCTTGACACCAGCCCAAGCTATGGCATCAGACACAATACCGGGTCTTGGCTGGTAAGGTCTCGGCTGGTATATACCAATGCTCGCGGTAAGTTTTTTTTTTGTATTTGTGTATTTAGTGAGGTATATGTGGACCAATAATACCACTTGTGTTACAAGAGATGGGTGCTTTTATGTCATGTGATAAAATGATGATATAAGAAAAAGTAATGACGTGACACTTTTTTTATTCATGCCACCACATTCACAACACCATTTTATCCGGTGCTGTTAGCCCCATAGCCTATATTGCCAAACATATCATAGCGTAGTTTCTTTGCCATATACTACTTGTGAGATAAAAGGTTGGGGAAGATGTTCAAAAGTAATGCTTACCTTTTTCCATCTTTGATAGTGGTTTTTCAAATTCATTAAATTAATAAGAAAAATAAAGATAAGATAATGAGAAATTTTCAATTTATGTAACAAGAAGCCAATGAATGTAAATAAGGAAACGTAGGAGATGTATCTGCCACACATCTTAGACCTCTTTTCACCCTAAAAATAGAAACCTTTTTCTTTTCTTTGGTTCACGTGATACTTCTTTAACTGCTAAACAACATTCCTCACAGAAAAGTACACAGGGATCCACAAAATATGAATCCCTGTGTACTTTTCTGTGGGACCCTGTGTACTTTTGTTGTACTTTTAGTGTCCTTATCATGTGCCCCTAGGGCACAAGATAAAAAAACCCTTATCATTAAACATTTAAACCTTTTAGGATTATAAAGATACATTTATTGTGGTGTAAACTTTTATAACTTCATAAAATGCTTTACATAACACATACATTAAATGTTTTGAAATTATGAAGATGTTCAAGAATTATGACCTTTTCATGTCACCTAGATATGAAATAAAACTCCACTATAGATGAAATGAAACATAAACCTATTCATCACTTTAAACCTTTTGATAAACCACCGTAGTGGATGTCCTAACATTTTTGATTTTCTATATGTAGAGAGTTGAGTGAAGTGTGCATCGATAACACTTATTGGTAATGTAATTTTAGCTCTTCAATAAAATCTTAATAACTAAAATATCTTTCCCAATAAAAAAACTCAATAACACTTATTGGTACATGTGGATACCACAAAAACTTTATCAAAAATACATTCACTCACTAAAAAAAAAAGATAATACCTAACGGCACCAGTAGGCTGGCGGAAGAACCAACGGCTTGCCAATTGCGCCGAATCTGTTGCATAACGGCGGCGCAATTGATTCGTTTTGATGAATGGCGAATGAATATCGAGCTGCACCGTGCTCTCTAAGGATTCAATTCAAGAATTGAATTTGTTCAAAACAAAGTTACAATTGACTATGCCATTTCACACTTTATAAAAGGAGGGATTCTTTTTATTATATGATCAATGTTATATGTTTCATAAGTTAATTTAAAGAATTATGTCTCCTTCAATTCAAGTATATATGCGACCATGAATTTGAATTGTGTGAGGTCGCATATAAAGTCGAGAAAAAACTTCACATATATTTGGCACTAAAAGTTGTTATAATTATTTTAGGAACTATACATGGTTTGAAAACTGTTAATGATAAGGTTGGTCACTATAACGTCGGTCGACTAAGAGGTCGTCGGAGGTCGCCTTGTAGCAGGTTCGTCGGTCGAGGTCGACCTTTAGGATTTTTGGGTCGTCTGCTCGACCTAGTTCGAGTGGTATATGTGTATGGATTTAATTAATTAAAATGTATTTTTGTTGGGTATGTTTTTTGTAGTGTATATCGCCTTGTAGTGGTAAAAAGTCATCTATAAATCGTCAGAGAGAAAAAGCTGATGTGACAGGAAAAATAAAGATTGTCGATGGTCATTGTAGTGACCAGCCTAACAAATTACACTAAATTCATCATACTAGCTTGTTTTGCAATTTTGTACTGTATATGGTTATTTTGTCATTTATAGAGCATTGAACTTCCTTTGCGGTTTTAAGCGAAAGCAAAGAGCATCAATGCATCATACATATTCATGATTGAAACATTATGCTTTACAGGTTTGCGAACGATGATTTAAGTAACACTTGGTATCTTTATTTTTTTGTTTGTGAACATTTTTTTAGAACGGTAAACTCTATAATAAAATGCTCTAGCATGAAAAAAGAAATAGACATAAGTTTTGGGGTGAAAGCTGAAGATACGTAAGATGTTTTTTCAAAAAGAACAAAGTACGTAACGAACTATATCTATTACCAGTATTCTCAAAATGCATTCAAGTTTTGAACGAAATACGTAATGTTGACCGGTATGTGACATGTTTGACCGGTTACCATTTAGAAAAGTTACAGTAATAGTCCTTGTGGTTTGCGTTGACTTTCACTGCTGGTCCTTTGACGTTTCTGTTCACTTAAACTTTTTTTTTTTACTTTTTTTTCCACTTAAATTTGTTTACTTTTTTTTTGTTCACTTAAAATTTTTTTCACTTAAGTTTTTACATTTTTCTCTTTTTTTTAAAGTGATAATTTTGTATCTTCACTTTTACACTCTTTTTTTAAACGAAACTTATTATAATTATACTTTAATGTACACATTCAAAAAAAATTCTTTTTAAGAAATAAAAGTCACATGAGGGGTGTTTAACGGTCAAAATTTAAGTCACATGAGGGCGTTTGTTTTAAAAAAAGTTTAATGTAACGTTTATAAATTTTTTCCTAGATTTTTTTTTTCTGGAGTTGCGTAAGGTAAAAGTATAATAAGTGTCAAAAAATTAGTGTCATTTTTCTAAGTGGTAAAAAAAATTATTTTATGAATAAATGAAAAAAGTAAAAAAAAAAGAGTGAAAACAAAAATTGAAGGAAAAAAAAGTAAATATCTAATTAAAAAAATTTGAGTGAAAAAAAAAGTACCAGTAAAAAAAATTCTAAGTGAAAAAAAAGACAACGGACTAAAGGTGAAAGTTAATGCAAGCCACATGGACCATTCATGTAAATTTTCGAAGTGGTAAACCTGTTATTAGCCGGTTACATTACATATACCGTTCAAAATTTAAACGTTTTTTGGGAATACTGGTAATAGATTTAGTTGATTACGTATAATATAACTTTTTGAAAAAGTATCTTGCGTATCTTCAGCTTTCACCTTAAGTTTCGATTCTTGAGGACGTACCAATAACTATAGATGCATGGCTTCGTCAGTTTTTCAATTTTAACAAGCAAAAGAACCCGCGCGTTGCGGCGGGACTAATTTTTTCCCGAATAAATTTCTTTTTACGTTTCGGGGGGTTTCTTTTTGGGCGATGCGTTATGGCGGGGCTAATTTTTAATATTTTCTTTTTTTGTATGATTCGGGGGAAAAAATTGCGTTGGGACGGGCTAATTTTTTCCCGAATATTTACTTTTTTTGGGACGGCTTTGTAAATTTTTTTACGGGAATTTTTGTGTAAGAAAATCGTAAATAGTTAAAAGGTGAGGGTCCGTTTTGTATTTTTTTTTACTTTGGGCCAGATTTTAGGATATTTTTGGGGTTTTTTTTGCTAATTTTTTCCTGGATATTTCCTTCTTTTGTACGATTCGGGAATTTTTTTTTGCGTTGGGACGGGTTAATTTTTTCCCGAATATTTTCTTTTTTTGGGACGGTTCGATATCTTTTTTTGGGCCAGATTTTATGCGAATTTTAGGCTAGTTTGTCGACAAATGTGTATATTAGTAATAATTTTTTTTAAATGGCTTATGTGTTGGGCCTCATGTTTAAAGTGATGTTTTTTTTTTCTATATGGGTTTTTTTTAATATAATGGGTTGTACGTTTGTGACCATATCGATTATTTTAAAGTTATTAGGTATCGAAGATGTTTCCGCGGGTATTTTTTTTTATCTGAATAAATCGAAACTTTTGTAATAATTTTTTTCCTCCTACTTTGTGCATACAAATTTTAAAAAAAACAAAAGAAATGGAAGCCCGATACTGTAGCACTGTGGCCCACTGTCAAAACGACAATGAATTTGTCCACAAATGTGTTATATAGTAATTAAATGAAATCCCAATCTCAAATAAATCTTTAGCTATATATATCAAACTTCAGGGCGTCACTAATAATGACTCGTCCAACCACCTAATTTTTAAACCTTTTCTCAAACCCTAATTTTCAAAACCTTTTTTCAATTTTCAATGGGAACATTTCGCTCTAAGGAGAACGATGTTCAACAGATCTCTACTTCGGTATTCGTCACTAACTTCCTTTATCAATTCTCTGCTAAAGATCTTTGGAACACCTGCAAGCAATATGGGTATGTCGTCGATGCTTTTATCTCTAATCGAAAAACAAAGTGTACATGTCCTTCGTCAAGACTGAGACAACATTACTAAACAATTCAAAACCACGTATGCATAACTAATTACGTATTTATTATACTTTAATTTGTTCCTAAACATCATTGTAACATCATTCCACAGAAAGTCACAAATAATTCAACCAAATCCAATCCAATCCTCACAATTCACGACATCCTCTTTTCTACCTTCGAAAAATTAGACCACCTACAATACATCCTGCAAATAATAAACAGCAAAAACAACATACTATAATAATATCAATAATAGACAGCAAAAACAACAACAGAGAGGGAAATTACCGTACATCGTTCAAGTCAATCAACCAATGCACTTTTCGTCCTCACAATATCAAATGGATCGTAAGCTACTATCTCCTCAACCTCCTTCATCCAATACCGTGCCTTAAAATACTTCGGATGATGTCGGTCTCCTCCAATAAAACGATCTGCTTACTTGTTGTTGCATGTATAAAATCGTCAACTAGATAGTACTTGGGAGTGAGGGTGTACGTTGAAAATATTTCGTCGTTTCATGTCAAAAGAAGAAGTAGAAGAAAGTATAAGATTTTCGCATATAGAGACTTGATACTCTTTAGAATTGATGCTACGCTACGTGGAGAAATGAAAGTAGGGCGTATTATTTATTGTTGTAGATTTTATGTAACTTACAAACTTTGAGAAGACTATTCAAATTACTCATTTTGATTAAAATGAATATACTTTATTACAAAGAGTATATAAAGAGTTTGCTACATAACTTATATGTGAACATGAAGAGACCTTATTAACTACTTATCTATACTACTTTATAAAACATTTAGTTCATTTATTTTTAAAAGTTTAAAAAAATTAAATAAAAATATTACTTTATTGAGAAAGATGTAAAACCATTAGAAAATGTTTATCATACACATTTAAAATCCTTTAATAGCCAAAACTTGTAACACCCCAAAACATGTAACAATCAATTAAATAATAAAGTTGTAACAGCCCATATACGTTTTTTTAATACAGTCAACTTGTAACTGCTAACATTGATATTGTCATCAATTCAGTCAAATTGTAACTGTTGCATTCATGTGGTTCGTTTGTAACGGTCCATTAAACATCATTTAAGTGTAAACCACAAACTCAAATACGAGTATAAAAACCTAACACCCTAAACAAAATTTATTACACCATTTTTATCTCTCTATTTTATCTCTTTTAAAAAACACATACGTCTTTATCTTTTCTTTCTTCTAACCACAAATTTCCACCGTTCACATATCAGATTTGCGCCATACCGTTTGTTCTGCGCCAACCTTTGCCAACATCATGTGTTGTCAGCCGCTACCGCCGCCATTGTCTCCACCGTCTGCCAAGCTAATGATCATGGCTTTGGAGGAATATGGGTACCAAAGCAGAAGAGGAATACGGGTACCAAAGAAATGGAGATCTTATTCCGGTGACGTTATTTTTTTAAAAAGGTGATGAAGGTTTTGGAGATGAATGAAGAGGGTTTAAGATGTTTGATTTTGGGATTATTTGTGAAAATGTTTGATGATGACCATCATGGGTTTTTTTAATTGTTGCAATGATGATTTCAAAAAATGTTGAGGGCTTACATCGTTGATGTCAAATGCTAATGTTTGATGGATTTGAATTTTTTTAAGGATAGAGTCTTATGAATTAATGATTGATCTGCAAAGCATCCGTGATCCTGAATCTATTAACTTTTGATGAAGTGGCTGAGATTTTTAGTTAGTTTTTTTCATCATGTTTATGTTAGTATTTGGTGATTGTAGTTATTGAATTGAATGATCGATGATGATGATGATAACCCATTTTTTATTTTGTTGAATTGTTAGAATTTTAATATTTGATTTGTGATTATTGGGGTGTTTGGAATTGTTCAATTTACTTAACTACTACTTACGTTCTACAGTAATATTTTTTTTTCTTTTTATTATGTAGTGATTGTTCACTGTTAAAAATAATTATTGAATTTGTCCAAGTTTATCATTTCCAAATCTTAAAAAATGAATAAGCAATATCATTAAAAACGTGTAACCTCTTAAACCATAATTAGTAAGGGCCTTCATCTAATTTTTAAAAAACATGTAACGCTTAAAATCATTACTATCAATAATGATTATTAAAAATGTGTAACCGCATCCCTAATATAAATCAACACAAACCATTTCATATCTCCCACACACAAATGTTTTTTGTTACAGCAAAAATAGTCTCTTAATATACGTTCACTTTCACTCATCAACTCTTACTGGTACTTACTGCAGAGATTCTTTATTTTTTCGTTAGAAAAACGCTTAACCGGATAACATTTGCTCGCCGCAAAATATAGTCACAAGGTACCCGCCGCCGCATTGCTCGGGTACCCGGATAGTGTTGATTAATACATGAATTTGCATACGCTTAAGATGTGAGGTTAATGGTGGGTTATGTACAAATTTCATAGCAAGGGTTACAAAACAAGCCTGCACAATAAATATTCGTATTGAATCTTTAAGTATAATAAATATAAATATATTAAATATAAACATAATTGTTAATTTTCTTTGGATTCTATAATTTTGAATTGTTGTCTTTTAAACATGTTTATGCTTTTGAGGTTATTTTATTTTAAATATATAAAAATAGCATTTATTAGTTAAAATTTGATAGTAAAGTAATTTGACATAAACAACCATTAGGAATCGTAAAGTGATGATCTGTCAAGACTTAAAATTTGTGCACGACATCTTCTAAACACTATGATACGAACATAAGCAAAGAGCCATTCATTTCATTTTTCCTTTTGATTTTGACATTGAAGAATGAGGTTGATACAGTTTTAAAAGTTTAAATTATTGAACTATCGGGACTTACCGGCCGAAACGTTCTAGAATAATGACGTCAGTTAACTTTTTGTATACAACCTGTTGTTAATTCGATCTAATCTTTCTTTAAATGAGACGGGTCATGTCGCTTAAAGTTTAAATCATCAAATACTTGTCTTTTTTAAATCACAAAATCTCAAAGGATATTGGTCCCACTCTCAGACAACGTTTAATACAGTAGTTAGTATTATACTACAGTATATATCTTTCTAAATTGGTTAATTGGCTCATATTTTGATAGCGCGTGTGTCTTAGGTACGTTTAAAGGCTTAGAGTGTGTTTAGTTGGGGACAAATATCTTATTTTTTTATGAAATTTTTTATTTGAGAATAGAAAAACTGAAAACTTGTTTAGTCGCATTTCTTTTCAATATTTTTCAAAAAAAAACAAAATTCTCATTTTCTAATTTTATATAAAAAAATAGAAAATCACATTTTACTATTCTTTATTTCTTTTTATTTTTTAAAAAGGAAAAATACAACTATTATCTAAACAGTTTTTAAAATTCTCAACTCTTTCCTTAGAAGGAAATAACCCAATTCCTTATATCTAAAGAATTAGACAACAAAAAAACATGAAAATTTTTCTACGACTAAACACTACCTTAAGGCGTGTTTGTTTTTACAAAAAACATCTGAACAAGCCTCTGAATCTGACCGGTCAGACGCGGTCAGAGGTAAGAGTTGTTTGTTTTTCTGCTGTGAGTCAGATGCGGTAAGATGATATACATCTGACTGGATTTAGAGGTGGTGATGAGGTCTTTCTGGCTCTGAACGTCTATTTACCTCACCCTTTCATCACTGCTCCAAATTTCATCTTGGATCTTTACACCAACCTATTATTTTAAAACTGTGCATCATGGAAAACAGTTTACCAGGAAACAAATAGGGTGTCTGGTTTTATTTGTTGGATATTGTGAGAGTGAGGAGGCAAAAATTTGTGTTGACTGAATATGAGTGGGCGTCATATGCGAGTGAAGTTAGGGTAATTGTTTATTAGCGAGAAGGTATACTGCCCGCGCGTTGCGGGAGGCTTGCTTTGTTTTAAAACAGTTTCGGCTTGATAGTAGTGTGTTTTTTCTATCTATTTAATTTTTTTTTTGAACAACACTTTATTAAAAAACTAGCAAGAAGCTAGAAGAATTACAAAGTTACAAGATGAGGATTTTGTAGCCATCAAACCCACTAAACGAACACATTAAATCTTAACGACTCCAATAAAAAGAATACGACACTAACATCATCAAAATAACCGTCTTAGAAGGAGAAACCACACCAAAGACACACTTATTACTTGATAAGCCCAAATTAGCCACCACAAACCCAAAAAAACCCATTGTCTAACAACTTTTATGCTTGATAGAAATCCGAGATTTACGAATCAAGAAACCATTTTCATCGAACCGTATGCAACTTCATATGAAAATCCACTTCCCACCAACGGCAAATCTTGCGAAAATTATCTTTCGGCACAAGGCAATCAAAATAAATGACTTGACGATATCCGTGACAGCTTACACAAACGGGACAAAGGAAATTGGACGGAATATTATACCTCTCAGGGATAGATTAAGACGGTAGGCAAACAATCCTTTCTCACATTCCTGCTATGAATGTTAACCTGTATTTGGCACCGCTTTTTTATCCATCGAGGTTTGCGTAGACACTCGGAAACCTGTTATCATCAATAACCTTTCTAGCCGAGCTACCGAGAACTCACCCGAAAACCCATCAAGCGTCCATACCACCTATAGGCAGTGACTCCAAGAACAACACCTTCCCACGTAAGTGTCAAATCCGGTTCAAACTGATCTTGTTCCACTCCGCTTCTAGGAGCACGACGAAAAGACCAAGTAAAGTTTTCTTCTGAGGACAGTGTAGAAGCTCATTGACAGTTCTTTCTTCACTTCAGCGCAATAAAGCCTAGGATTATCTTTGTTTCAAAACCGTGTCTCCATTGGCCACCATCCTCCCAAAATAAGTTATCCGCACCATTGCCAAGCTTTTTTGCATAAAATTATTTAAGTGTATACCTTTTATCTTTAATTTTTATACTACGAAGTTCATTTATTTTATTACATTCAAATCAGAGTATGTACAGAAGTCAATCACGAGTCCATTGAGACCAGTTTTAACTTGTACTCAGACTTTCACAAAAGCCATTTTAAGCATGTGTGTATGTATGAAACTGTTTACATGAGTACAAGCTAACAAGATATGTAAACTAAAAATACATGGTGTCACAGATCTGCTTCAAAGCTGAGTAAGCTTGATAGATTTCTTATGTCCGAAAGCTTACTGAGTGAGTGTCTTAATTTATCAGCCATCACCCTAGATAGATTTTTATCACACCACCGTCCTATATTATTACGTGAATCTACTCATGACTATGGACCTATTCCGTTTCGGTTTTTTCATTATTGGCTGAAAATGAAAGGTTTTGAGAACTTTGTTAATGAGGTGTGGCGTGAAGCTCTGGTAGATAATTCTAATGCTATGATCAACATGATGAATAAGTTAAAATATCTAAAAAAGAAGATACGTGTTTGGAATGGCATGAGACAAAGTCCGAAAACTCGAAAACATGTGCTGAAACAGGAGCTCGCTGATTTGGAGATGATCATTGACAAAGGAGATGCGTCGTCTGATACTTTGCATAAACGTGCGGAGGTTGTAAAATCGATTCAAGAGGTGGATAAATTGTGTGCAATGGAGGCGTCTCAAAAAGCAAAAATCAAATGGGCAATTGAAGGCGACGAGAACTCAAAATATTACCATGGTATTCTTAATAAGAAACGAAACCAACTTTCTATACGAGGGGTTCTGGTGGAAGGAGATTGGGTGGAAAATCCTAATATGGTTAAAAATGAGTTCCTTAATCATTTCAAGAATCGTTTTGATAGACCTAAATCTGTTCGGCCGATGCTTAATATGGAGTTTCCTCATCATCTGAATTCAATGCAACAACTGGATTTGGAAGCCGAAGTGTCAAATGAAGAGATTAAAAAGGCGGTTTGGGATTGTGGTGTTGATAAATCTCCGGGGCCGGATGGATTCACATTTGGTTTTTATAAAAGGTTTTGGAGTTTAATAGAAAAAGATGTGTTGGCGGCGGTGAAATATTTCTTTCATTACAGTCGCATTCCAAAAGGGTGTAATTCATCTTTCATAGCGTTGATTCCGAAGACTCCCGAAGCAAAAATAGTGAAGGATTTCAGACCGATTAGTCTTATTGGGAGCCTTTATAAAATAATTGCCAAAATTTTGGCTAATCGTCTTGTGGTGGTGCTTGGAGATATTGTTAATGAGGTGCAATCGGCTTTTGTTGCGGATAGGCAAATTCTTGACGGACCATTTATACTTAATGAGGTTTTGCAGTGGTGTAAGTTGAAGAAAAAACATTCATTTATTCTAAAAATTGACTTTGAAAAGGCTTATGATTCTGTTCGGTGGGATTACCTTGATGATGTCTTAAGAAAATTTGGTTTTGGTGAAAAATGGTGTGGTTGGATTCAAGAATGTCTTCGATCTTCTTGGGGATCGGTTTTAGTGAATGGAAGCCCTACGGAGGAATTTCAGTTTTTTAAGGGCCTTAAACAAGGTGATCCTCTTTCTCCGTTTATTTTTATTTTGGTTATGGAGAGTCTTCACATTTCTTTTAAAAGAGTTGTGGATGCGGGCATGTTTAATGGCATTGTGCTTAATTCGGTTATGCATCTTTCTCATATGTTCTATGCGGACGATGCGGTGTTTATGGGGCAATGGAGTACTAAGAATATTGATACGATTATATATGTGTTGAAATGTTTTCATCGTGCTTCAGGTCTTAGTATTAATTTAAGCAAGAGTAAGTTATTGGGTGTTGTGGTGAGTGAAGATAGGGTGGTGCAAGCTGCAAATAGAATTGGTTGTGGTGTCCTTAAGGCTCCTTTTGCTTATTTAGGTTCGAAAGTTGGGGGAAATATGTCTCGGATTAAATCTTGGGATGAGATTGTGGATAAAATGGTAGATCGTCTTTCAAAATGGAAGATGAAAACATTATCGATAGGTGGTCGTTTAACACTTCTCAAGGCGGTTCTAGGATCCATGCCTATTTATCATATGTCTATATTCAAGGTGCCAATGAAAGTCCTTCAACGCATGGAATCAATTCGAAGTCGGTTTTTTAGTGGTGTCGATTTAAATAGTAAAAAATCGATATGGGTGAAATGGAGTAAGGTTTTGTGTTCTAAAGAGAAAGGTGGCCTTGGTGTTTCTAGTTTATATGCGCTTAATAGAGCTCTTATGTGTAAATGGGTTTGGCGGTTTACAACTCAAAAGAACTTGTTATGGACTAGGGTTATTAAAGCTATTCATGGCGAAGATGGGAAAAATGGTAGCGGATTCAAGGTTGGTTACAAGTC
Source organism: Tanacetum coccineum (assembly GCA_026074375.1). Classification (NCBI taxonomy): domain Eukaryota; kingdom Viridiplantae; phylum Streptophyta; class Magnoliopsida; order Asterales; family Asteraceae; genus Tanacetum; species Tanacetum coccineum. The sequence continues at coordinate 74,390 of BQNB010004694.1, read as the reverse complement.
CATTTGGCGAAGCATTCTCCAGGAGGTGGAAACATTGAAGATAAAAGGTATACACTTAAATAATTTTATGCAGAAAAAGCTTGGCAATGGTGCGGATACTTATTTTTGGGAGGATTTGTGGCATGGAGACATGGTTTTGAAACAAAGATATCCTAGGCTTTATGCGCTGGAAGTGAAGAAGACTGTCGATGTGGCTTCTAAACTGTCACAGGAGAACTTGACCTGGTCTTTTCGTCGTGCTCCTAGAAGCGGAGTGGAACAAGATCAGTTGACGGATTTGACGACTTACGTGGAAGGTGTTGTTCTTGGTGTCACGCCTGATAGGTGGTATTGGACGCTTGATGGTTCGGGTGAGTTCTCGGTAGCTTCGGCTAGAAAGGTTATTGATGATAACAGGTTTCCGGAAGTGTCTACTCAAATTCGGAAGTGTCTACTCAAAACTCGATGGATATAAAAACCGGGGGCAATCAGGGTTAACATTATCGTGGAAGGTGGAGAATGGATTATTTGCCTACCCGTCTTATTATATCCGTAGAGGTTTATATATTCAGTCTTATTCTTCTGTCACCGTTTGTTGGGAAGCGTCACGGAGGTCGTCAAGTCGTTTATTATTGATTGCCTTCGTTGCCGAAAGTAATTTTCGCAAGATTTGCCGTTGGTGGGAGGTGGATTTTATGGAAGTGCATACGTTCGAGGAATGGGTTTCTTGGATCGTAAATCTTCGGATTCCTATCAAGCATAAAAGGTTGTTAAAAGGGGTGTGTTTTGGGTTGTGGTGGCTAATTTGGGCTTATCGTAATAAGTGTGTCTTTGGTGTGGTTTCTCCTTCTAAGGCGGATATTTTTGATGATGTTGTGTCGTATTCTTTTTATTGGAGTCGGTTTAGATGTAATGTGTCGTTTAGTTGGGTTGATTGGCTAAAAAATCCTCATCTTGTAACTTTGTAATTTTTCTAGCTTCTTGCTAGTTTTTTAATAAAGTGTTGTTAAAAAAAATGTATATATTAACCCATGAAATCAAGGAAGATATTTGCTAGTATTTATCTTGCATAAAATGAAGGTATAATGTCTTGCATAAAAAAAAACTAGTTGTTACTTGAAGTTAAAAAAAAGGATGTAGTTTTTATTTATCATGTGTATACTTGAGAATGTATGATCTAGCTTATTTTTTTTTATTGTAAATTCGGCTCAAGTGGTAAATTTGGGTAATGTTTTATAAACTTTGAGCGTTGGGAATAAAAATGTGTACTTGTTGAAGCGTAGAAAAGTTTTGGTGCTTTCGGGTATGTCTAAACGTATTTAATTGCGAAACGTAACTAATTTATGTAACCGATAAAAATAAATAAAAAAAGTTAATTATTACTTTTGTAAAATAATATAACGCTTCCTTGATGAAAATTTTAATTTGTTTGGTGTCCGTTTACGTTAAATGTTGATTTTTAGCTTCGCGATTTAACTATGTAATAAGGATTAAAAGTAATTGCGTACGAGACTAAAATAAATAGTGAATTAAATAGCGTCGTAAATGACCTGAAAATACGAAATGTTACAGTGACTTTGTTAAAAGACTCCTTTTTACTAACTCATCGTGTTTTTGATTGACAACTGAAATTTCATAGGCTTTAGTTTTTAAACCTTCTTTTATGTCAATGTCTTTACGAGCTAATAGTCCTAGAGTTTCATTTAACTTTGTTTGAAGAATGTCATAATCAATCGTCCGGTTTTTAAAGGCTATGTACTTCTCAAGCTCATTCTGTTTGTTTCTGAAGTGCAATAAGACAACTATCCCGACAACTAGTAGCCTCCCCCAGAGCCCTACTAGTCTCATCAAGGTTAGTTTTGCACTCCTCTAGTTCTTGAGTCAATGATGTGTTTGCTTTCTTTAAATTGTTTAAAAGAGAGGCGATAGGGATGGTAAAAATGTTTATAAGTGTAATGCTTCAGGAGTGGGATTGCATGAAAAATGGAAATTGAAGTAAAAAATGGCCACACGAAAAAACAACAAAACCCCGGAAGATATTTGCTAGTATTTATCTTGCATAAAATGAAGGTATAATGTCTTGCATAAAAAAAAACTAGTTGTTACTTGAAGTTAAAAAAAAGGATGTAGTTTTTATTTATCATGTGTATACTTGAGAATGTATGATCTAGCTTATTTTTTTTATTGTAAATTCGGCTCAAGTGGTAAATTTGGGTAATGTTTTATAAACTTTGAGCGTTGGGAATAAAAATGTGTACTTGTTGAAGCGTAGAAAAGTTTTGGTGCTTTCGGGTATGTCTAAACGTATTTAATTGCGAAACGTAACTAATTTATGTAACCGATAAAAATAAATAAAAAAAGTTAATTATTACTTTTGTAAAATAATATAACGCTTCCTTGATGAAAATTTTAATTTGTTTGGTGTTCGTTTACGTTAAATGTTGATTTTTAGCTTCGCAATTTAACTATGTAATAAGGATTAAAAGTAATTGCGTACGAGACTAAAATAAATAGTGAATTAAATAGCGTCGTAAATGATCAAATCTGTTTGCAAGATCAGAAGTATCATATGGGATCTCATACAAACAGGGCTTTTCAGATTGAGCTTTCTTGAGGTACCTTGGATTAGCAAAGGTTGGTCTACCATTATATGTCGAGCATTTGGGTGCTAACATATGAATGGTCTGAATTGACTGATTACGAGTGTAAACAATTTCATTCAAAAACTTTAATTGTTTGTCCATTTCAATCATCTTGTCAATATCTTTTTCTTCCTTAACCTTTAAATCCGAAATGACCTTACTTTTCTCTTTGAGTTGACCTTCAAATTGTGACTTTGTTAAAAGACTCCTTTTTACTAACTCATCGTGTTTTTGATTGACAACTGAAATTTCATAGGCTTTAGTTTTTAAACCTTCTTTTATGTCAATGTCTTTACGAGCTAATAGTCCTAGAGTTTCATTTAACTTTGTTTGAAGAATGTCATAATCAATCGTCCGGTCATTAAAGGCTATGTACTTCTCAAGCTCATTCTGTTTGTTCTGAAGTGCAATAAGACAACTATCCCGACAACTAGTAGCCTCCCCTAGAGCCCTACTAGTCTCATCAAGGTTAGTTTTGCACTTCTCTAGTTCTTGAGTCAATTATGTGTTTGCTTTCTTTAATTGCTTTAAAAAGAGGGATAGTAAAATGTTTATAAAGCTGTAATGCTTCAGAGAGTGGGTTGCATGAATAAATGGGAAATTGAAGTAAAATTGGCAAAATTTTCACGACTCATTAATTTGATAGATAATTTAAAATCATCCACACAGTACAACGAACATGTAATAGGAAGTATACTGTGAATTCCTTAAAGGAAATAGAGTCTATGATGGTTCCAGCTTAGGTTTCACTAGGTAAGACGAGTCACAAGATGACGTAGGTGTTTCAACAGTATGAGGCGGGTGTTCAAACTCGAAGTTGAAAGGTAAGGTAACTAGTGGGATTGGTGGACTGTGACATGTTTCAATGTTACGTAAACGGTATTATATAAAATCATAAAAAGATTTAAAGACCATCGTGTCATTCACAATGTCTTGAGAAATGTTCTAGTATTTATATAGATAACTTCTTATATAAGTAAATGTAATATATACGCAAGGGAAAGTAAAACATCTTGTAAATTATGCAGTTCACGTGGGAATTCAGCCGAGAACAAGGGATGGGTGGTCTTCTTCAATTGTTGTAGTATGGACAAAGAAATAATATATTTGACCATCGTGTCATTCACAATGTCTTGAGAAATGTTCTAGTATTTATATAGATAACTTCTTATATAAGTAAATGTAATATATACGCAAGGGAAAGTAAAACATCTTGTAAATTATGCAGTTCACGTGGGAATTCAGCCAAGAACAAGGGATGGGTGGTCTTCTTCAATTGTTGTAGTATGGACAAAGAAATAACACATTTCTAAGCTAAAAAGCATTTGTTTACTAATAAAGAGCAACTAGGATTTGACAAGGCTTTAGCATGCATGCATGCGTGCTTTAGGAAGCAAGAATGAAAAGACATTAGGTTGGCTAATGTCCAAAGGGTAGTAAGTTTTGTGCTTAATTATTCTAAAAAATAACAAAGAAATCTTGTATATTATTAGAGGGGCCAGATATAAGGATTGGTTTATGGGTAAGAATTTATAAATTTTGTGTATTGGGTATAAGTGTGGGTATTTGTTGAAGTATAGAAAGGTGGTGGTGTTTCCGTGTATGCATAAATGCATAATATTGCGAAATATAAACGTTTTACGTGACATATAAAAATAAAATGTAGAAAGTTATAAATTATCTTTGTAAAAATAATAAAACATTTATTTGACGTAAACTTTTATTTGTTTGATGTCGGATTACTTTGATTGTTGATTTTTAGTTTACGCGATTTAACTAAACGGTTGAAATCAAAAGTGAGCGCGTAAAAGTTTAAAATAAATAGTTGATTATTTATTGACATAAAATGATGCAAAAATGTGAATTGTTACAGTCTCCCCGTGTTAAAAGAATTTCGTCCCGAAATTCAGTTTGTGTTGCCTACCGGAGTGGTGTTGATGAAGAGATGCGATTACTTGTTTTGTATTACTTATCTTAATCCTCCAAAACGTGGTGACAAATTTTGTTTTCTTAACATAGAGAGTGTCATTGATACGGGTTTTTAACTCCTTGTATATACCACTTAAGGTTTTTCATCCTCGACATTTTTCTCCTTAATTGCCTCAGCTTAACGTTCAAGTTTCAAATTTATCACGGTGGCAAAGTTTGAATCCTAGTGGCCTTATCCGTTCCTTTCGACTTAAAGCGTTAATTATAGCATTCTTCTTTCCAGAGTGATAACGGATTTTACCTATGATGGTGTTACCAATACTAACTTCTATAGCATTGCGTCGACGTTGAATAGGTGATTTAGTGAATTCCTTAATGGCGAGCAATTTGATGGTGAATTGTCCTAGGGCGACTAGTGATGCGTCTCGACTTTTTAGCTTATGATTTAGCGTGTAATGATGTCGACTTTATAAGTTGCTATGGTTACTAATTTAGTTTCCCGTGATAAATACGTTTTATGAATACGCACACAAAACCAGATATAAATAGAAAATTGGTTCTTGACAAAAGTTTTATGGTGACTACTCTCAGCATGGCATGGTCCTTCCTGAAGTATATATAGGTGATCAGGCTATGTATATTTGAGGTCTAACGATGCGATGCTTATTTTCGTCAAAGTAATGTTATGTATAAATTAGTATCAAAATGGTTTACAGTGTGAGAAAATAATTCATAAGATAGAAACGAGGTAGTTTATAGGATGACAACAAAATGATTTGTGAGTTGGTCGTACGATAATTTATAAGACAATAGCTAAATAGATCAAGATAGTAAAAATGATTTATCTCATGATAGTAAAATATTTTATAAAGCTGTAATGCTTCAAAGAGTGGTTTGCATGAATAAATGGAAAACATGTTGTGTATTGTCTCAGCTTCGTCACGTTCTGGTACTTCTAGAGAATTTACTGTTGCAGCAACAACTTCTATTACTACACTCGTTAGCTTGTATGGACCCTCAAAAATGCATTTCCTTAGATATTCACCATTTCCTTTTGTGTCAATGTATCGTAGAAAACGTGATCTCCATTGTGAATATCTTCATGGTCCAAGCATTGGTGGATGATCTTTTGAACCGGCTGCCATGATATTGTTATGCATTTGACTATCTGTTGAGGATGTCTTGACTGGAGTAGACATGATGAATGTAAAAATGGGTAAGGAAATTATGAAGTGTGAAAGATTTGTTAGAACTCAAGTGGATATGAAGTGATTGAAATTGTGGTTGTATGCAATCACGTTCACGGGATTTTACTCGTCTCTGATCAAACTGACAAATGATTAACGGGATTTTACAAGATCACTAGATAACCGTGAATGAATGATCGTTGGTAGTTAATGGTTTGTTTGTTGTGATTGAATTTAGTGCAATTAGTCCTTCTCGATGGTTTTTTAGGTTATGGGTTTGTTTGGAATTCGGCGCAGTTGGATTATGAAAAAAAAATATTTTTACCCTATTACCAAAATCTAAATTTGATGTAAAAATAAGCAAAAAATGCTATAGAGAATTTTTTTTATTATACTTATTTTTCCCAAAAAAGTGTCAAAGGGTTCGACCGGAATTGTTAATTATACCTAATACCAAAATTTATTGGATTTTGAAACGTAAAAATAAGTTTAAAAATGCTATAGAATTTTTTTTATTTTACTTAAAAAAAATATCGCTAAACGTGTTGTTTTTTTTTTGAAAGTTAAATCAAAACGCAAGGAAATTTAAGCAAAACGCAACGATCTTTAACAAAACGCAGTGACTTTTGAATCAAAACACAATGACCATTTAATCAAAACGCAGCTTGAGATTTGGTCAAAACGCAACAAAATAAAAAATTGGGCAGAGTAATCCTTAGTCAAAACGCAATGCATGTCTTCAAACGCAAAACAAAAAAAATGCAAATCAAAACGCATGAACCAAAACCAATCAAGAGCGAAAACGACAACCAATGTCAAAACGCAACCATTGATCAAAACGCAACCAATGATCAAAACGCAACCAAGAACTTTGCCAGAGAGTCAAAACGCAACGACGAAATATACGACTTTTCCACCAAAAATTGCCTAAAAATCACCCTTTTTGACCTTTTAACTTGATTTCTCTTGCACAATTAGTTACCTTATGCCCAGATCTTGCTTAATAACATAAACATTCACACATCTAAGCACAAAAATCCAGGTTTGATTTTTTTTGGCTTCAAATGACACACAAATTTGATCTTGTTGAACTACAAGAATCAACCACGAATCCACACATAGCTCTGATGCCAATTGTAGGATCCCGATTAACACTTCAAAACATATAATCGATTACGAATTTAAACTAGAAATGAGATGAGGAATTGAGTTGATTTAGAGAGAGAAAGAGGAGAGAGAGTTGAGAGAGAAACTAGAGATATTATTTAGAAAATGAGAAGAGATATTTTCTAAGTAGAAAATATCTATATATACCCCTACACATTTAATGTGACGTGCGGGATATTTAACTAGGACTCGGGCTCGGGTTTTGCTTGGGATTAAACCCGAAACATATACAATATTAGATTAACTATCGAGCCCGATTCCCGATAATATTCTATTACAACATTAACTAATTAATTGACCGAGACTTAAATACATAATGAACGAACTTCATGTTCGACTCAATATTTTGAGGCTAACATAGAGCCTTGTATATATACAGTGAGTTAGTCGGATGTTTTTTTGACCGTGGTCTTTAAAGGTCCGAATTATGTAAGGCCTCAAATTAGCCGATAAATTCTAAATAATCGAAAATGTTTGCCCTCTTATTTTTCCACTATTCAACCTACAAGTTTTGTAAAAAATTAAGCCCAATATACAAGCCAAACAAATAAAAGATGCCTTTATAAGCTATCGATTTTTTGGTTTTTATTATAAATTTTGCAGCGTACCTAAGTAAAACAAGAATTTAAAGTAACTAGCTAAACATGAGCCAATTGAATATTAAGTTGGTGTTAGGAATGGTTATTTGGTATGACTGTTTGTTTGCAATCAATTAGTTATCCTTACAATAAATATAAAGTCAAAACAAAGAAAGGTAACGGTCATTTATCATAGTCGGTCTTTACATGTTAGGAACTGTAATAGACTAGTTTAAGGAAACGGCCACGGGATTAGTAAATCTGAATCATTGTTACACCATTGTTGGGCTAAAAGTCCGCAACCAAAGCCGAGCCCGACCCAAAAAGACAATCCATATGCATCCTAGAATGGCTTAGAAGTATAAATACCCCTTCTTAGTGTGTTAGGAAGGGTGTTGGTTCATTTGATCATAATAGTGTTCCTTCTAATCCTCCTCCTTCTCCCTATAATTCTTTCTCTCTATCCTACTTTCTCTCACTAGATTTGTTATCCCAAAACTTAACCCATATCACATTCATAAGCCATACCAATAAGCAATAAACTAGAAAAAAGATAAAGGAAAAATGGAAAATATAGAGAGAAAGTAAGAGAAAAAAAAAAGGGGAATTTATTATAGAGAGAATTTTTGGTGAGTTACAAATTAAGCAAATGCAACCAACACCCACTCACATACCAATGACTTCACTTAAGGTGCATGGGCTACTTCTTGGGGCCGAGCTTGGTTTAACTTGGGCTTTGAGCCCAACACACAGACAATATTAGATTACAATCCAAGCCCGTTAATCCGGACTAGCCTATTACTTAACAAGACTAATTACGACTAATAAGACTGATAACATTCTTGTTCGACTTATATAAAATTAAGGCTAACAAGCTTCCCCAATGTTGAGGTCTTCTTTGATCACCCCAACATTGACGTTCTTGATGGAGGTTATCTTGATTTGACTTTATCTTCCCCGCTGTTAAAGATATGATGTTTGAGCTTTGCCTTATTTGGTCTTGTCTTGGTCTTTTCTTGTTTGTAATGGCTTTATTTATTTATGCTTGGTCTTGTCTTGGCCTATGTCTTTTGAGTTGAGTTTCTGGATTCTTAATCTGCATCTATCTTCCGTGACGTAAACTTCTTTGATTATGACTGTCTTGATCAACTTGTGTTCTTGACCGACATACTCATACATATTGCAATCTTTTTGACTATATGAAAACATAATGCTAACAATGTCCCCAAAATGCGATTCTTGATTTAACTTGAAGATCTTTGAGGAAGTCTTTGAGGATCAACAATCATGATGCAAAATGATTGACTTTAGAGCACGAGTAAGAGTAATGCGGTAATGAGATCCGATCGCTGGTACAAATTGGATTCTACACAACATGAATCTGCATTCAAAAGGTTAGTGATAAACACGAACAGATATGGATGGAAGTGGTCTTAGACACTATCATCGAATACGGTTTGCAAGTAACCATGATACCCCGTTAATCAATATAAATAATGCCTGTGATCAATATAATTCATATTGAAACTTCTTGATAGTGTTCGTTATCTGTCAAGCCGTTTTCTAGTTACCGAGCGTCTCAAAGCAGACACACTGTAAGAGTGAAATCAGATAGTTACTAATCTTATTAATTAAGTCTCAAGTTCATACACTAGAAAAAGTTTTGATTCACATAGAAGCGCACCATCGTTTCATTCCATTGACACAAGTTTGAGTTCATAAAATCACGCAAGTCACTACCAAGAGCTTGTTTAATGTTGGCTCAAGCGGGATTTCCATCTTCATTGTGAATACTTAAGAATCACTCGGATGTTCTGCAAATCTCAAGGATAAACAGATTTATAAAGTGGTCATAGCTTTGTATGGGATTGCATCAGCTCCTAGAGCTTGGATGCCACTCTATCAACATTTCAAAGAAGCATGGAACAAGAGGGGTACGATGACAAGACTTTATTATTAAAAGGGAAAAGGAAATGGGGGGGGGGGGGGGGGGGGGGGGGGGGGGGGGGGGGGGGAAAAAAAAAAAAAAAAAAGAAATGGGGCGGGGTGTGGGGGGGGGTGGGGGGGGGGTTTTTCAAGAAGGTATCATGCTGGTTTAAGTGTATGTTGATGAATCATTTATTGGATCTAACCTAAAAGTCTTGGTGTGATGAGTTTTGAAGCTTGATGAAAAGCAATTTCAGATGATTCTATGAGAACTCATATTTTTCTTAGGACTACAAGTCAACTAGAACAAGGAAGGAATCTCATATCTCAGGACAATATGTACGAGATACTCAAGAAATTTGATCTTGTAAAAAGTGAAAACAGCAATTACTACACATGGAAGACCAAAGTGGCATTGACAAAGATGAGAAGCTGTTGAGTTGATGTTGCACTTATACAATCCATGAATAGGTTCTCACATGTATTTAACGCCCTCTAGGCTGATTAATGTTTGGCAGTATATGTTTGTTTCTCATTTTCATGGTCACACCTAATCTTCACATGCTCAATGCTGTGAAGAGAATCTTAAGTAACATAAGGCAAACCACATTTGGGCTTATGGTATCCTAGAGAAATCACCTATTTGACCTGGAAGCATACTCTGAACCAGCGATTTATGGGGTGGGTCCAACCTGACAGGAAATCCACAACAGTGTTTGTCATTTCTTGGACATAAGTGACATATCTCATGCAAATCGCAGAAACAGACCGCATAGTGGCTACTCAACAACTGAAGCTAAATATGTAGCTGCTTAAATAGCCAGGTAGACAAGTATTGTGGTTCAAAATCAACTAAAAGACTATGGTTTCAATTTCATGAAATACAAAATCACGATTGAGTAATGAAAGCACTATCTGCATTGTGAAGAACCCTGTATATCACTCCAAGACAAAGCACAATAAAGAATACACCCACCATTTTATAAGAGATGTTATGAGAAGAACTCCATATGTGGAGAAAATTCACACAGACTTAAATGTAGCTGACCTATTGACTAAACCTTTTGATGGACCACGGTTTATTTACTTAGTGGTTAGTATTGGGATGGTAAACTCATAGCTACGTTTAAGGAGAAGGCAAAATGAATAGTGTGAATCTTCTGTATAGTATTAACTAAAATCTGGCTTAAGTAGTATGAATCTAGTAGTTAAGTAGGTATTAATTCTGGTATTATAGTATTAATACGGGTAGTATAGTTTAAGTTAATTCCAGTCTATAAAAACACTTGCAGCATGTTTTTACTTTGTTTTATCCTAATTACAATCAGGAATAACATGGATTTGCAGTTGAAAGGCAGGTGTGCCTCAGTAAAAACTTAATTCTGGTTGAAAAAGAGTTAATTCGGGTTGTATCATAATTAATTCTGGTTACCAAACGATATAGTCTGGGTATGTAAATTTTAAACTGGAAGTTATGTTATGGCTGTTCTGGGAAAATTGACTTTCTCTGCTTAAACACTATTTAAATGTTACCGTTACAGATTTTTACGGTGCTATTGTTGTTAACAGAGAAGCTATATATAATAAAAAGTTTTTGATTTCGTCATTCAATACTTTTACTGTTTAATTGCTATCTCCTTTGTCGCAAGTAAAATCCGCTTTATTTTTATAAAGAATATAGTCAATATGTCCTGCTAGCCGCACATCTACAACCTCACTCGTATCTAAACCCAGTAAATTCTCAGTACAAATCAACACCTTTCATTGCTACTTTCGAATCATGGCTCAATTAAAATACTGTGACAAACATAATCAAGTGGGGTTTTTGCGCAAGCCTGATGAAAGTGCAGGGTTTGCAGAGATAGTGGATTTTCTAAGAGGTTCCAACCTCAGGTATGCTTTAACTACTAATCCTACTATCTATGATTCCCTAGTCAAACAGTTTTGGCAGACTGCTACTGCCAACACTCTTGCTGATGGGACTCTAGAATTACACGCAACTATTGATACCATTGTGTATACAATCACTGAGGCATCTATTAGAAATAAGCTTCAATTAGCAGATGCTTCAGGGATTACAATGTTGCCAAACAATGAGATTTTTGAGGGGATGGGGCATATGGGGTATCCTACTGACGGATCTTTTACCTTTTGGAAAAGCTTTTTCACACCCCAATGGAGATTTTTAGTCCACCATATTTTGCATTGTATAAGCTCTAAAAGTGGTGGATGGGATCAATTTGGTAGCAATATTGCTACTGCTTTGATTTGTCTTTCCACTGGCAGAGTTTATAATTTTTCAAAACTAATTTTTGATGGCATGGTGGCAAACTTGAAAAGCAAAACAAAGTTTTTGATGTATCCTCGTTTTCTGCAACTGATTTTGGATATTCAAACGGAAAACAAACACCCTTATCTGGCTGTGACCCTGACCAAAAAGATTTTTGGGAATATGAAAAGGGGTTTTAGAGGGGCACCAAGACCTTTGTTGCCTGCTATGCTGCTTGTTGCTACTACTAATCCAAGTGCAGGTCAAGAACATCCTGATGTGGCTCAATCTCAACCATCATCATCCACAATTCCAGTACCATCTACATCTTTACCACTAGTACAATCTCCACCACCTATAACTGCTCCTATCCCTGCATCTACACCTACACCTATCCTTGAAACTGACCTTGAACCTATGGAGCAAACTTTTGAGGTACCATCCCCTGCACACCAACACTTCTCACCCCCACAAGAGCATGCCCAAGGACAAATGACTGTTGATGATTTGCTTCAATTAGTTCCTCAATCAATGACAAGAGTTGATAGTCTGGAAAAGGATCTCAAGCAAACCAAGCTGACAATGGGGAGTGCTATTGTAAAGTTGGTCAAGAAGGTGAAGAAGCTGGAAGGTATTTTGAAAAGGAGAAATGTGGTCTTATCAGACTCTAAAGAGGAAGAACCTGAGGCTCAAGGGAGGAAAAGTCAAGATGATCCTCTAGTTTCTTTGGTACAAGGGCTGGTTACTCCTTCTAAGACTATTGTCAATGCTTCAGGGGAGGAACAAGTTGAAGACATAAGCCCTACTACATTAGAAGCAGCTAAAACTCTCTCCAGGGTTGCTTCTCAAAAGCTAAAGTCAATAGATAAGGGAAGGAGGTATAAGAGAAGGAAAGAGACTAAGGGAAAGAAGGTTGTCACTAGCTTGGATTTTCAAGAAGAAGTTAGTACTGGGTATGCTGAAGGAGTTAATACTGGCAGTATTAAAGTTAGTACTGTTAGTGGACAAGTTAGTACTGACAGTATTAAAAAGTCCATTCCTTCCCCTGATAAAGGCCAAAGAGAAGGAAAAGCTCCTATGATCATTGAAGAAGCTCCTAAGAAGACTAAGGAACAAATTCTACAGAAGGAAGCTAGTCTCGTTGAAGCTATCAGATTGGATACTTTGGAGAAAGAAGAAGAGGCTAAACAAGTACACTTGGACTCACTCTTAGTACAAAGAATTGCAGAAGAAGAAGAATTGAATGAGTGGTTCGTGATATAGTATATATAAAATACTAGGCAAATCCAAACTCTTCACCCTTGACCAAGGTAAAAAGTCAAGACCTACTTAGTCGCTATGCAGAATTGTCAAAGCAGTGCTAGGAAGTGGCGACAAGTAAAGACTTTGAAAAAGAAGATGTTGAACTAGTAAATCAAAGGAAGAAATACTTTGTAGAGGAAAGAGCAAGAGCTAAAAGAAATACACCCATGACCCAATCACAGCTGAGAACATATATGATGAATTACTTGAAGAATAAGGGGACATGGAAGCTGTCTCAGTTGAATAATTTAAGTTTTAAAGATGTAAAAGAAGAAATTTGATAAAGCTGGTGAAGTAGTTGAATCTTTTGCACCATAAACTTGGAAGATAACAAAAGTATATACTGAAAGAAGATTTGGTTAAGAACTTCCAAACAAGACTTCAAAGAGACTACAGAGTGATGAAGCAAAAGATGACGTATACTACACAAGAAGACTAGGAAGAGATGAAACAGATAGCTAGGAAAGAATAAATACTGACAAGACTGATGAGGATGAATCTGAAGCTAGTAAAGATGCTGATCCTATTTCAGGTACTAATATTAATCCTGTTCCTGTGGCTATAAAACCCCCAAGTATAGCTACTTATAAGATCATCAAGCAAGGAAAGAAAATTGATGTACCAACTTTTAGGGAAAATGGAACTGATTATAGTGTACAAGTAACTTTTGGAGCTATGCTGACGGACAAAACTAGGATGATTTACTGAACTTTTAATAGGAATGTCATGAATTAATGGTAAGAATGGACACAGAGGATGAGCTTGAGAAGGACTTTGGGAATATTTTAAAGAATATGTTTGAGCACCCCTTAGTACATATCCTATTTGGAGTTTATTAGGTCAACAAAGAATCATAAGTTGGAGATATTATAATACCTGCAAAGTACATTGTTTAAACTTGGAGTCAATACCTTAAATAAGCCCCTCGGAAAGTCGCGAATAGCATAAGGCTTTTGGGTAATAGTCCCAACAGTAGCCTTGGGTGCAACACCGACCTCCTCGTCCTCTGACTCAGAATCGGATGACACAGAATCAGATGACACATCTCCAGGTGGCGGGGTTTTGTTACCCTCCACCTCATAAGGAAATATCAACTCAACATCATCCTAGAGCTCAATATCAACATCTTCCTCAGGATCCTCCTCGGGATCTTATTCAAGATCTTCTTCGTCATAATCAACCAAATCAATATCGTCGGGAATGTCAACCATTTCGTTGGGATCATGGATATCTTCAACTTGGTTCGGCTCGGGAACAACTGGGTTCACTTCGGGAATAGCTTCGTTCGGCTCGTTAAGATGATTAGGGTTCTCCATGACAATCTGTGTCGTATAAATATCTTGTATTAGTATTAAAATAATTACATAATTAACATTTATATTCAAATAAATGAAAATTTCATATTATAACATATATATATTTTTCCATATATATATCGATAAATAAATCCTTCTCATTCTTGTCCCATCGGTAATTCGGAGATTTCGCTTGTACAGTTATAGTTAAAAGATTTCAAAAAAAATCCTTTCGTTCATTTTTTTTGAAAATCTTTTGTTCTCTATAACTTAAGCTCTTGATACCAATCTGTAACACCTCCATTTACATATATCAACGTAAGGGTCATTTGGGGTGCTACTTCATAATACAATAACTCAAGCATAGAAAACGACTCAAAAAAAGAGACGTTTTTAAATATAACCATTCGAAATAAAAAGTTTCACAACATAGGTCCCAAATATTTTCATAATCAATACATCATTTTCAAATATTTTCTTCGAATGATTTTCTTTAAATGGGCCTTCAAAATATTTATTTCATTAGCTTCTCCGAAATCTTCATCACCGAATTACCTTCAAGGACCTGAGATAAAACATGCTAAAAAGTCAACAATAATGTTGAGTGAATCCATAGAGTTTATATATATATAATAAATTCCGAACACAAGTATCATTTCTCAAAATCATCAAGACATAACGATGTGGATCAGACAAAGTTATAGGGGGATTATTATAAGTCTCATGACATTGAACGTTACCATCTAAAAAGAATGCCCACTATACACCCTCGCTATGAGTGCATATTACTCTCTATACAACGCATCCGTAGTGTCATTTTCCCGACACA
Organism: Tanacetum coccineum; assembly: GCA_026074375.1. Classification (NCBI taxonomy): domain Eukaryota; kingdom Viridiplantae; phylum Streptophyta; class Magnoliopsida; order Asterales; family Asteraceae; genus Tanacetum; species Tanacetum coccineum. Next base: position 59,287 of record BQNB010004694.1, on the reverse strand, counting down.
TGACGATAGCCAGTCGTCACGGATTGGAGGTGGCAACCTCCAAATAGTACTATTTCATGTATAAGCGTCTACCATTACCCGGTAGTTAACAATTCATGATTTCCGCGGGTCTTTTATCTAGCGAGTTAAGCTAACTTATAATAATCAAGGCTACTAGCATACATTCGGGTCCCTTGTGTTCTATTTTTAAAAACAAGCATGTTATCCCCCTCGCGGGTTTATAAAACAATTAAAGTATTAAAATGCGAGGCTATGAACTCACTAGTGATGTCGGAAGAGAATAGCGATATGAATAAGAACTTCGGGAGTAGGCGAGTCGATCAACCAAGACCTATACAATTAGTAACGGGTCTTAGGTTTCTAGTCGGTAATAATTAACGAGAACTCATAAATAAAGTAAATATATATGTATACATGTAGTTAACATGATGATCAAGTTTATATGATGTAAGTATTTTAAACTTAAGCTTTTACATGTTTTTAATTTGCCACTTTTAGCCATTTCAACTAGTATTGTCCCCAAATAGCCCAAAGCCCCATTAAGCTCCTAACCAAGTCCATTAACTCTTTTATGATACTTAATCATTTTAAAGAACAGGTCATAGTCCATTTATGTGGTCCAAGGAGTTGGGCCTAATGCTAAGTCCATATAGTCGCATGTTGGTTATCATGGGCCTCGTGGTCCAATAAGCCTTAACGGGTCCCTTTTTAGCATTATACCAATTTTTATTATAAGTTTTCGGGATCTCGGTCAGGATATCTTTAATATCCTTTTTTTAGCCTTTTAAACTCCAAGAAGTGGGTCCCACATCTCGGGTTTTAGTCAAAAAACCAATTTACATAATATAGAGATTCGGGTTTAGGAAATTTGTAAACTTTTGTGTTACGAAAAGATTGTAAATTATAAACCATAAATTGTAAAAATTTATATATAAATATGTCTTGCTTCATAATTAAGGTCCACTTTAACAGATGTAAACCCATTTTAGTTCATCTTTTATGTCAAAAATATAAATACTATGTACTTTTATACATAAAGGTCATGTTACAATTACGACTGAAATTTCACTTTTAAGACACATTTTAACGCAATTTACAAACCCCTTTTAAAAAAAATTGTAAAAGTTGGATGACCAAAGCCAACAGATTTTATAATCTAAATGACTTTAGCTACAACCTATAGTTTTCACTTTTTTACATGGTCAGACGTAAATGTTACTTTTTAAACAACAATCTGTAAGCAAGGTCCAGAATTGATTAGTTTTAGTGTTTTGACCATACTCATTCATTATTTACTCTCTTGGAATCATCTAATTTGCCAAATGTTCATAAGAGATTTATCTATGACCTCTGTGATATAAATCAATCCTCAACCTACTGAGTTTATAACAACATACAGTTCATTAACAGCCTACCAAAATTATACATTATCATACTAGTTTTAATGGTCATTCTTGTTAGATCTAACCTAGATCTATGCATGCATTACCACTTTTATTTCTTGATCATCATACATCATACATATACATATACATTTGTAAATCAAGAAAAACAAAACAAGAACTCATTAAACTTTTACCACAAGAAGTGTAGAAAGATCACAATGATCAAAATAAAAATAAGGAGTGATGGAAGCTTCAACTCTAGGCTTAATCTTCACCCAAAAATACTCTTGACCACCATTTTCTTTACCAAAAACTCTTATAAAAACCCTCTTATAACTTCAGCCCCAACTTGTGTAAAAACCTTCTTGAAAAACCTCTTTTATCACCTCAAAAATATAAAGGATTAACACTGAGGTAGAGCCAATTCACTAGTGTTCTTGTTATTTGATCTTCAGAATTTTATAAAATGAGTGTTTGTGTGAGATATGTGGCGTCAAAATGGAGAGGGAGAGATTAATTTTCTGGTTTTTAAGTTGTAAATATGATGGTGTGTGTGTGTGTTAGTTGGTCAAAATAGGTTTATATAACCTTGGACCAAAAATGACAAGATATACAATTGATGGCATGATCAAACACAATCGGTGGACACATACCACTTTGTGATTTCCGCCCCTATAGGGGTGTGTTTTAGTGGGATGAGTTTTAAACTTGTCCCACATTTTGTAAATACGGGTATTATCAAAGTCCGATATTTAAAAAGGTACGCTACGTAAAGGTTTTACGTAAAATACGAAAAAATGCACGTAACACGAAAAATAAAAACGAATGTAATAAAATTATTTCTATGGCATTTTGAAAATATAAGCGTCTATGCTTAACGTAGAATTCGCCAGTTCTTTGTAAATGTCGCGTAAATTACAAATGTAAGCCCTAATTCTCCCGGTTAGTCGTGAGTTCATATCTCAACATAAAAATGAAAAATATAGTTAATACTCGAGAATAAAACAACGACCTGAAATTGACGGATTGTCACAGCTTTATCGTATGTTAGTCAAATTCGATTGATAGTTTTTAAGTCCAAAAAGATATAGAATTTGAAAAAAGCGAGAAAATACTTTAGACTAAATTCGATTCATAAAAAGATATAAATCTTCTAGTTCTATATCTTCTTGAGTATAAAAAGATATAGACCAAGAAGATCTATTTTGTTGTCTTTGACTTGACTATTACCTTGGTGTGTGATTCACAAAGTTTCCCAAATTTTTAACTATAGGGATCTAACTTTGCTTAAGTTGTTTTACTTCCATATCCATGATTTTGATAGGTTCTTCAATGAAATGCAATTTCTCGTCGATCCTTAATTCCTCAAGAGGAATAATAAGATCATCATCCGATAAACATTTCTTCAAGTTTGAAACATTGAATGTATTGTGTATTCCTTGAAGCTCTTCGGGGTAATTCCAGTTTATATGCCACCTACCCCTCATGAATAAAATCATTGAAATGGTCTCCATATAAAGGGGACTTAATTTCCCATTTTTTCCAAATCGAACAACACCCCCTTTCCATCGGTTTAGGGGGGGGATACCCCCCCCCCTTTTTTTCACCATAACTTTGTCACATACTTCGAACTCCAAAGGTTTACGTCTCACATCCGCATAACTTTTCTATCTACTACGAGCAACCAATAATCGGTTCTTGATTTGCACAATCATTTCTGTCATTTCGCGAATCATTTCTGGTCCCGTGAGTTGACATCTCCAACCTCACTCTAACATACAGGCGACCTACATTTTCTTCCGTATAGAGCTTCGAAAGGTGCAGCTTTAATACTAGCATGATAACTATTATTGTATGAGAATTCAGCCAAAGGTAAGTGCTTATCCCAGCCACTACCAAAGTCAATCACATAAGCACGCACCATGTCTTCTAATGTCTGTATCGTTTTTTCACTCTGACCATCAGTTTCAGGATGGTAAGCAGTGCTCATATCTAAATTCGTCTCCATTGACTTGTAAAGAAATCTCCAAAACCTTGATGCGAAACGAGGGTCTCGGTCTGAAATAATCGACACGGGCATCCCGTACCTATAAACAATCTCCTTCAAATACAATCGAGTAAGCTTCTCCATTTTATACTTCTCCATCAACAGAAATAAAGTGAGCATATTATAGTCAATCGGGTCAACAATGACCCAAATTGGACATATCGAGATGGTGTACTTGAAGCTTGTAAAGAAATCCATTGTAATATCTCATCCCATTCCAACAGAATTTCGACTGCAAAAGTAATCCTGACGGCTTTTAGTGTTCAGTCCTTGACCATTAGACATGTCAAGCACTTACTGCATATGTCGCAATTGTCAGCTTCAGATCGGCCACCAGTATAACTTATCCCTCAAATCATGGTACCTTTTATCCGATCCAGGATGAATTGAATATTTTAGATTATGAGATACCAACAATGAATAGATCCATCAATCCCCAAATAATGGTAACCATACTCGTCCTTTCAGATATTTTATACCATCATATTAAACTTCAAATGGCTCCCCTTTGCCAAGAAATCCTTCGGCACCAATATTTTCCTCCTTGTACGCTTCAACTTGTGCATTTCAAATTTGTTCGGGTAAATTGTTATGTACCGTCACCATTAAAGCACGCACTCGAATCGGTTTCTTATCCTTCCTGCTCAATGCATCAGCGACAACATTCGCCTTTCCCGGGTGATAACGAATAACACAATCGTAATCACTTAGAAGTTCAATCCATCTACGCTGCCTCATATTTAGCTCTTTTTGGTCCAAAATATATTGTAGGCTTTTATGATCGGTGTATATCGTACACTTAGTTCCGTACAAATAATGTCTCCATAGTCGAAGAGCAAAAACCACCGCTCTCAATTCCAAGTCATGGGTCGTATAGTTTTTTTTCATTCTTTCTAAGTTGCCTTGAGGCGTACGCAATCACCTTTTCTCGTTGCATTAAAACAACTCCAAATCCTTTAAGGAGCATCCAAGAATACACAACCAAAGTCTTCCACTTCCTTCGGTAGTATAATATAGGCGCACTACACATATTATCAGCTTTAATGTTAAAAATGCCTCCTCATTCGTCGGTCTCCCCACCTACGGCTAATTTATTCTGTAGTGAGTAAAGATTAATGTTTGGATATTAGAGAAAACACCTTAATAAACCTTCGATAATAGCCAGCCCAAACCCAAAAATTTAACGCACTCTGTGGTGGTATCGGTCAATGCCCAATTTTTTAATGGCTTCGATCTTCGCAAGATCAACATGAACTCAATTACTATCAATCACATGGCCAAGGAATTGCACAGATGCAAGCCAAAAATCACATTTTGAAAACTTAGCGTACAACTTTTCGCTCCTTAGCAAATTCAAGATAGTCTTCAAATGTTCACCATGTTCCTCTTTATTTTTGGAATAAAATAGAATGTCACAATGAATACAATCATGAAACTTAACAATAACGGCTTGCATACTGAAACATAAAATCCAAGAAAACTGCAAGTGCATAGTCATCCAAAAGGCATACTGAATTGTCCATAACGAGTATCTAAATGCCCTGTAATGGAATGTCATCCTCGCGGATACGAAGTTGATGATAACCAAAACGTAAATCAATCTTTGAATAAACACTAGAACCTTGCATCTGATCAAATAAGTCATCAATCCTCGATAATGGATATCGATTCTTGATCGTCAACTTGTTTAGTTCTCGGTAATCAATGCTTATTCGGAATGATCCATCCTTCTTCTTCACGAACAAGACCGGAGCTCCCCACGGTGACGAGCTCGGTCGAATAAAACCTTTCTCCGACAACTCTTGCAGTTGCTTGGACAACTCCTTCATTTCGGATGGTGCTAAACGATATGGCGCACGCGCCACAGGTGCAGCACCGGGAATAAGATCAATACGGAATTCAACTTGCCTGGGTGGCGGAAGTCCAGGTAATTCTTTGGGAAATACCTCAGGAAAATCTTGGATAACTGGAACATCTTCTAATCGCTTCTCCTTCAATTCTTGTTCTATCGCCTTCGATAACCAACGTCTTACCCTCCAGGGGAATTCTAACCTTTTTCTCTCCACATAAAATAGCGGCATCATATCGTGATAACCAATCCATCCCAATAATGACATCAAAACTTCCTAGTTCTATTACCATTAAATCGATTGGAAAAGAATGGTTTAAAAGATTAAGTGTACACCCTATTAACACATTATTGGTACTTACTACTTTTCCATCGGCCAATTCGACTTCATAGCAAGTATCTAACTCAACTGGTTCTATATCAATAAGGGTACTAAAATTTGTAGACATAAAACTTTTATCGGCACCCGAATCAAATAAAGCAGTAGCATATCGATTATCGAGTAAGAATGTACCAGTAACGACTTTCGGATCTTGTTGAGCATCTACAGCTCCAACTTACAAACAGCTCCACGGTTATTTCCACCTTGTCCATTCTTTTTTAACTTAGGGCAATCTCTCTTTCGGTGATCCTTTTCATTGCAATTAAAACAAGTCACATCTTTTCTGTCGAGGCTCCAACAAGCAGCAGTCTTGTGCCCCAACTTACCACACTTATCACATTTCCATCAATCCCCAACATGCTTCTTATTCTTGCACTTTAGACAAACTTCGTTGTCATTTGGTGCAGCATTGGTCATAGCTCCAGCATTAGCCCTTTTTGGTTTTGCCGACGATTGTAATCGCGTCGGTTGTCACCGCGACCACCACGATCTCCTTCGCCTTTCCTCTTTTCACTCTCAGAAGCCTCATCAGTCTTGTCTTGTATTATTTGTCCCATGAGCTGATAAGCCATACGGACAGCCTCATCAATACCAGAAGGCCTCGATGATGTCACATCACCACGTATATTCTTCGACAACCCACGAATATACTGCTCCACTTTCACCTGCTCAGGCTCCACCATTCTAGGACACAATAAGGCCAATTCATGAAATCGGTTTGTATACACATCAATATCAGTCCCTTTTAACTTCAAGTTGTACAATTCTTGCTCCAGCCTTTGCAACACACTTCAAGGACAGAATTCCTCGGTCATCCACTTTCTCACCTCAGTCCATGGAGTAACTAATAGCTACATCAATACCCGATGAAGCAATTCCTACCCATTCCACCAAGTCAATGCACGACCCTTTGGAGAGTAGCAATTGCAAATTTCACCTTGATCCTTATTATCCTTGCAATCACTTATTCGAAACACAGATTCTAGTTTCTCAAACCACTGACATAATCCCACGGCACCTTCGGTGCCTTTAAAAGGTTGTGGGTCACACTTCATGAATGTTATGTAAGTACACCAAGTAATTTCGGGAGCTGCCGGTCCATCACCACTAACTCCAGCACCACCGGCTCCAGCACTACCGGCTCTAGCACCACCGGCCCACCACCACTGGCTTCATCACCACCGGCTCTGCGGTTCATATTTTCCATAAATTCAGCCATAGATGCAGCAACTTGTTCCCTAATAACCTCTCTCATACGTGCCTCAAATATTGCTTTTGGCGGTATGATTCTGTTACAACACAAATCAAATCATAATGAGTATTCATTCAATGATTGTATTAAGCAAAAGGAACAATTTAGAAGAAACAAGAAAAGAAAGGTAACAACAACACAACATAGAATTAGAACCAAAAGATAGTCATTCCATTAATCACCAACAAGTTACAAGTTGCATCGTCATACATTACATGTCACCATCTAATGCTATACAACTCCAAAAGAATAGTTTCTACTTAACTGACATCGCAGTTTTGTTAGCGGATTTACAAAAGAGAACTACTATGATAAACTAATCAAACTAAGAGTCACTAGTGGTACCACAGTGGCATGAAAGGTCCCTCGATCCCATCAGAAGTAGAGATCTATATTTCTTCTCGGACGCTCAGTATCTTCATCATCAGATGGCGGCTTCAGAACAGCCCCAATACGAACCATATCCATGTAGAACATCTTATTCCATACTCGGGACTCATGCAACCTCCTCTCAGCAATATCACGCTCCATACTAGCCCACACCAACTTAGTCTCAGTCTCAGCCAATCTTTTCTTCAATGTGGCATTCTCCCCACTCTCTAATAACGACATCCTCTCGAAACATTACACAAACACGCTCGACATTTTCCAATCATGATTAAGTATCCCCATTCTTTCTCCCCGATATTATTCTTAATTTTGAGCAGCAGCAATCTCAGTTTAGGCAATGTACCCAACTTAGCCTCCATGACTCTAGCTTGTGCATGTGATGCCTCTAAGTCACGCCTTAAGGCCCACGGTGCTAATCCATCAACATGAGATGAGTCACGAGTAGAAGATGACTCTCCTACCTCAAATAAGCCCCTAGGAAAGTCACGAATAGTATAAGGCTTTGTTGGGTAAAAGTCCGAACAGTAATCCTCGTTCAGACATCGATCTCCTCGTACCTCTGACTCAGAATCGTATGACACAGAATCAGATGAACACACACATCTCCAGGAGGCAGAGTGGTATTGACACCCTCCACCTCAAAGAGATATATCCATTCCACAACATCCTCGAGCTCAATATAACATCTTCCTCGGTCCCTCTTTCAGGACCATTCTTCAGGATCTCTTCGTCATAATCAACCAAATCATATCGTCGGAATGTCGAACCATCTTCGTTGTGGATCATGAATAACCACAACTGGTTCGGCTCATGAACAACTGGTCACTTCAGAATAGCTTCATTCGGCTCTAAAGATGAAAAGGGTTCTCCATGACAATCTGCGTCTATAAATATCTCGTATTAGTATTAAAAATAAGGGAATGCTATAGAAAACCAAGCTACTTTTCATATTAAACCCGTTTTGAACAACCAACCTTTTTTATATCTATATTACTAAGCTACTTTCAAATTGGTTCAATATGAAACACATCTCCATCATATATCCAGTCCCGATTTTGTTTTTATTTCCACTTCGATTTTGTTTTTATTTCCAAACGATTTTGTCTCGAAACACTTTTTTTTAACTTCTTACCATTAAATGTCGATAAAATCAGTGTTGATGCGGAAGACGGGATTCAAATGACGCTCCCAATATATCTTAACGGTGCTAGCACGATTTTACCCTCATTTATGTGCTACGGACTTGCTGAGTGTCAATAGTCTTATCGTGGTCACAATCTAACATTGATGATGAAAACTATCGTGGATAATAATGATGTGAAATAAACCAAAATCGACGTGGATAATATGATGGAGAAGTGATTCAAATTGACCAAAAATTGAAAGTAGCTTGGCATAACGTAATAAAAAAGTAGGTTGTTCAAAACGGGTTAAAATGAAAAGTAGCTTGGTATTCTATAGCATTTACCCATTAAATAATTACATAATTAACATTTATATTCAAATAAATGAAATTTTCATATTATAACATATATATATATCGATAAATAAAATCCTTCTCATTCTGTCCCATTGGTATATACGAGATTTCGCTTGCAGATGTGGAAGATATATAAAAAGGGGGGGGGAAAAAATAAAAACATTATAGTTAAAAGATTTCAAAAAAAAATCCTTTCATTAATTTTTTATTTTTGAAAATCTTTTATTCTCTATAAGTGACTTTATAAAAGTAATTTTATAAAAAACTATTTTGTTTACAGAAACATACAGTGGACAAGGACTATGTTAGATGATAGAAAATTTAATTATGCAGCCGTGGACATAAGAATCACTAGAAACCGAATTAAAACGAATAAGATACAATAAATATACGATTTCAACAATTTAAATTTATAAAAAGTATTTTTATAAATTATTGGGTAATATATTGTAAAAGACTTAATACTGGTAGTATAACAGTTAAGTCTGGTAGTATTAGTTAGTTCTGCCAAGTACTATGTTAAGTCTGGCAGTACTAAAGTTAGTAAGTTAAGTCTGGCAGTACTATAGTTAGTACTGGTCGTGTTTAGTTAAGTCTGTTTATGTAACATAATAGTGATAATAGTTATCTTAGAGATATCTTAGGAAAGGATTTGCATTATCCTTTTACATGTTTGTAAAGCCCATTAGGGTTTCCTTGGTGTATAAAAGGAACCCTACGTCACAAATGTTTAGTATAAGATTGGAATAGAATTCTAATAGAAATTAATAGCAAATAGCAAAGTTTTACATTGTGTTCTTCTTAGTACTTGTGTTAAGATTCCGCATTAGCACATAGTATTCATAGTCATTGTCTCTCATATAGTTGATTTGGATTTATCCAAGTTAGCTATTGTCTTACAAAAGGCTAAACAGATCCAAGACTTTGGACCTACAAGTGGTATCAGAGACTCTAGAGGGACTCTGAATAAGAAGAATCACAAGAACACAAACAATCACTTTCAGATCTAGAAAAATGTCTCAACCTGCTAATGATGATTACTCTCAACATCTTAGTGATGATGAAGCATCATACCATGAAGATGCATCAAACAATGGTACTGCAACTAATAAACCAAAACAACAACAACAACAATAACTCACTCCTACAACAACTACTATTTCAAATATCAAACTCCCAATTATGAAGAAGGAGGAGTATGATATATGGGCTATGGAGATGGAGCATTACCTTGAATATATTGATAATGATGTTTGGAAGGTAATTCAGAATGGAAATTCAAAGAAGAGAATCTCAACTGGAAAAGATGGTGTTGTTAGAATACTTCCACCAGTATCTGCTGCAGAAATTCATGCTGTTGAAAAGGAAAGGAAGGCAAGAACCATCTTACTTATGGCCATTCCCAAGGAACATCTGAGAAGATTTCATGGAATGGACGATGCAAAAGAAATTTGGGAAGCCATAAGGACTAGGTTTGGTGGTAATGCAAATTCAAAGAAGATGCAGAAAGCTGTTCTAAAACAACAGTTTGAAGCATTTTCTATATCCAGTTCAGAAGGGTTGGAAAAAGGATATGAATGACAGGTTCCAACAACTTCTTTCATAGTTGGAAGCCCATGGTGCTGAAGTATCAACTAAGGATACAAATCATAAGTTTCTCATATCTTTGCCCCCAGCTTGGTCAAATCTGGCAATGACAATGAGAACCAAACCAGATTTGACACTTTGTCATTATGACTTGTATAATAACCTTATAGTTTTTTTGAGCAAGAACTCATGACAAGTACCCAAGAATCATCCACAAGTGCTCAAAATGTTGCTTTTGTTTCACACAGCAAGAGCAGCACTAACAAGGTTAAATCTAGTCATACTGGTGCCTATAGTACTTGTACTCCTACTTCTTCAAACAATATTCAAGAAAGAGAAGTTCTTGCTGGTTTTGCTGATGAAGTTATTTATTCACTCTTTGCCAAACAATCTGAAGATTTGGACTTGCTTCATGAAGACCTGGAACAGATTGATGATATAGACATTGAAGAGATGGACATAAACTGGGGCAGATAGCAATGATTGCTATTCGAATGAAGAAGTTTCTACAAAAAGACTATAAAAAAATAGAAGGAGAGTCCGGATTGATGAAACAAACCATACTGGTTTGACAAAAAGAAGCTTGAATGTTTCAAATGTCACAACACCTGGTTCATTACGCTAGAGAATGCCCAACCCAGGTGACAAATGATAGGAAAGAAAAGAGACACCTTTTATCAGATCACGGAGCTGAAAGAAAAGAGCAGAATCAAAACTGTCTGCTGGACTATGGATGAGTGTTGTCATATTGGGGAGAACAAACAGTAGAGGAAGAAGAGACAAATCAATGCACTCATGGCGATCAGCTCAAAAAACAGAGGAATCATTATGTTCTAAAAACTTGCATGATTCATATAATAAAGCGTTAAAACTCTGATGTGATGAACAAATGGAATCAGTTAGTGTGAACAAGAAGCAAAAATACTTGCCTATACATTAGGCTGTTAAGAAATAGAAGCTCAAATTGTTACTTTTATCAAAAGCAGCAATTATCTCTAAATTAGAACAGCTTACATATTCAATCAAAAACGAAATAAAATATTCAAAAGATGAAAAGCTTAAAAGATATAGGAGAATATGAATGAAAGCTGTAAAAGAAAAGGAACAATTGAAGAAAACAGTAGATTCATGGAAGGATTCTTCTAAAAACCTTTGGAAATTAATTGATTCTGGTATGAGTTCCACTAGTAAAGTTGCTAGGTATGAAATAAAATCAAACCATAGGTTTTAAGCTAAGAGGAAGAAATGAATCGATCTGTGTTTCAGTGAACAGAAGAAAGACTATATTAACAAACCTTATGTAATAGTAGATTTACAAAGACTAATAGTTTCAAAGGATTTCCACATCCATTAACTGGAGACTATACTCCTAAACCACAAGAGGAAATTGATGATTCTTTATATGTTTATGGTAAAAAGGGACCTTAAAAGCCTGAAATTAGTGACTCATACCACAACTTTACTGAGATATCACTGAGGGATAACTGTAGTATAATGGATTGTGGAAGGGGCAGTGTAGGGATAAGCAAAGAAAGAAAAAAAAAGAAGGCTGCAGAGGCGAAATTTGTTAAAGAGTATTGGGTGTAAGTAAACGAATGCAGCCCAAGTCCAAATCTCAAATGTTTGGTCAAAGAGTGAATAAATAACTTCATCAACAAAACCAGCAGTAACTTCTCTTTCTGAAAATGTTTGAAGAAGTTAGGAGTACCAGTACGTTAGGCAACCATATGACTAATTTAACCTGTTGTGCTGCTCTTGCTGTGTGAAACAAAAGCAACATTTGAGTACTTGTGGAGATTTTGAGGTACTTGTGGATTTCATGCTCAAAAACTCTAAGGTTATTATACAAGTCATCAATGGACAAAGTGTCAACATCTGGTTTGGTTCTCATTGTCATTGCCAGATTTGACCAAGCTGGGGGCAAAGATCTGAGAAACTTGTGATTTGCATCCTCAGTTGATACTTCAGCACCATGGGCTTCCAACTGTGAAAGAAGTTGTTGGAACCTGTCATAACCCTTTTCTAACCCTTCTGAACTTGATATAGTAAATGCTTCAAACTGTTGTTTTAAACAGCTTTCTGCATCTTCTTTGAATTTGCATTACCACCAAACCTAGTCCTTATGGCTTCCCAAATTTCTTTTGCATCGTCCATTCCATGAAATCTTCTCAGATGTTCCTTGGGAATGGCCATAAGTAAGATGGTTCTAGCCTTCCTTTCCTTTTCAACAACATGAATTTCTGCAGCAGATACTGGTGGAAGTATTCTAACAACACCATCTGTATCAGTTAGATTCTCTTTTTGAATTTCCATTACGAAATACCTCCAAAGCATCATTTATCAATATATTCAAGGTAATGCTCCATCTCCATGGCCTATATATCATATTCCTCCTTCTTCAGAATTAGGAGCTTCATATTTGAAATAGTGGTTGTTGTAGGAGTGAGTTGTTGTTGTTGTTGTTGTTTTGGTTTATTGGTTGCAGTACCATTGTCTGATGCATATTCATGGTAGGATGCTTCATCATCACTCAGATGTTGAGAGTAATCATCATTAACAGGTTGAGACATTTTCCTAGATCTGAAAGTAATTATTTGTGTTCTTATGATTCTTCTTATTCAAAGTCCCTCTAGAGGCTCTGATACCACTTGCAGGTCTAAAGTCTTGGATCTGATTAGCCTTTTGTAAGACAATAGCTAACTTGAATAAATCCAAATCAACTATAAGAGAGACAATGACTATGAATACTATGTGCTAATGCGGAATCTTAACATAAGTACTAAGAAGAACAATTATAAAACTAACTTTCGTATATTGCTAATTGAATTCTATAGGTTTTTGATCACGAAACACTACGCCGTTAAGTTCCTTTTTACACACAAGGAAACCCTAATGGGCTTTACAAATGTGTGAAAGGTAATGCATACCTTTCCTAAGATATCTCCTAAGATATCTCTAAGATAACTATTATAACTATTCTGTTACATAAATAGACTTAACTAGACAAGGCCAGCACTAACTATAGTACTGGCAGACTTAACTTAGTACTGGCAGACTTAACTATGTCTACCAGACTTAACTCTATAATACTAGACTTAAGTCTGTATTTAACTGCGTTTCTAACAAGAATGAATCATAAATACCATCATGATCACGTCACAGATCAGATCAAACAATTTAAAGCCTTCATGTGTCCATTACTGCTGCTGCCTTTAAACAAATAAGGGTTTGCATAAAAACCCTAATTGCCTAATATGCCTTTTTATTAAAAATAACAGAAAAATAATTTTACATGAAAACCTTATCAACCCTAGATTAAGAGCCACGAGGCTTTGATACCAATTGTAGAATCCAAGATCTAGACTCAACTAGGGTAATATAACAATGATTGGTAAGCACAACGAAATAAAGAACAAGAACACATCATGTACTAAAAAGGTTTTCTCTATTAACACAATAAAGAACTAACTACAACTACTACTATACTACACACGCCAATGAGTATTCCTTCGACTCTCATTGAGAAGTCTGCTATGAATGGATGGATGTAACCATAGACGCCTATCCTCTTATATAGTAGAGGATGGTTGCAAACCCTAGCTCACTAATAAAGCTAACAATTAACATATTTGGTCCTTCTATGTTTCTTCTTTTTCTCATTCGGCTAATAAGATTGTAATCATCAAATCTGTAATCCAACAGCATCCACGTACCTTAAACCACTCATCGGTTCCAAGTCGATCCAAGGCATAATCTATTTTAATATAAGGAAATCACCTCAAGACATTTGGTCCTAATTCTCATGGTCCCAAAGTGTTAGTAGCTAACTACATCCCCTACATTGCTGCAATTGGTTGGGATGTGGGAATGAAAGACATATTTCCATGGCTGTAACTTTGACGTTGGAAATAGTTCCAAGTGCAGGAAAGCCACGAGGTTGATTTATCGTCTCAACGTTTTCTTTGTTGCGGTGGTTTAGGACGATAATAATATTAATGAATCTCTAGTTGTGAGTTTTTGATCTAAAATTAGTTTCAAAAATCCAACGACCTGGTTTGACCAAGGCCTTATAAATTTGTTTAACTTCATTATCACTAACAACTGAACTTGACATGCTACTATTATGTGTTTTGGCCTAGGACCCAAAATAGATTTTTGAAAAGACACACTTTTCTTAGATCCAAGCGTAGTTGCTGGTGGCTGTCCCATAATTGCTTTGGGGACCGCCTGCATACTAAGGGGGCCGCCCACATTTATAGGACCTCCATTAGAGGATGCCATTTTCTGAGCTTTCATAAATTTTATTTCCTTAGTTCCACTAGATGATGCTTCAAATGAATTAAACCCTAAACTCACTTATCACCGGGAGGGTCTTTTGATTACTTAACATTTCATTAAGCAAATTGTGGGGGGGGGGGGTGCTCTTTTCAAACTGGTTAGTTTAAGAGCATCCTCCTTTACGCTTTCATTTCAATTTTAAAGCATATGACCATTTTACACATTCGAGATCAACTCCTTTGTTTTCACGAGTGTAACACTTTTACTTTCTAAACTATTTCTAGTAGGCTTTTAATCTTTTATTTTTAGTGATTATCTTTAAACTCAATCTTACACAGTTTATCATATTCATTATCTAATACTAAATCATCTATTGACGAGTTTTCATCACTAAAATAAGAGGATTCGGAACATACATCACTTGATTCTTGAGCTACAAGACACGTTTCGTTTTTGACCTTCTCATCATCTTCTTCACCGCTATCACTCCAAGAGCCTCCGACAAAAGCTATTTGGTTCTTGACTTTCGGTGGTTTTGGACATTCTCCAATAATATGATTCGTTCACCACATCTAAATGCATTTTTCTATCACTTTTACCATTCTTGTCATCATGGCTTCTTTGGAATGTCTTTTTGTCGTTCCGAGGTTGTCTCACGAATCTACCTCTTCTCTTAAAGAACTTCTTGAAGTCTCTTACCGCCATGGCGTACTCTTCGTCTTCACTTCCGGAAGTCGAACACTCTTCATCACTAGATTCTTTCTTAGCCTTTAAAGCAAGAGATTTCCTTTCAACTTTTGCTTTGACTATTTCAGAATCTTTTTTGATGATCATTTCGTGAACTTTGAGTGTTTCGATAAGTTCATTCAAGAGATAGTGAACGTTAAGTCTTTGACTCTTCAATCGCCGTGACATTTGCTCTCCAATTTTAGGATGTAGAGCCCTAAGAAACTTCCTAACATAGTTCTTGCTAGAATAACCTTCATCAAGAGCTTTTAGACTAGTAATAACAATATTAAACCTAGCAAAAGCACTATCTATAGATTCGTCTTCGGAAATGATGAATTGTTCATATTGTTGAAACAAAAGGTCGATCTTATTATCTTTGACTTGATTATTACCTTGGTGGGTGGTATGTGTTTAATTACACATACATTACCTTAAAAACGGCCTAAAAATAACAAAAACGTACCTGTAAGAATGCCAATATAGTGCTTGTTTTGCTAGATTGTATTGTGCAGGCAACGATATCTAAGAAAAGGACGAAAAATAACTGCAAAAACCGACTAAACCGACATGGAATGGAAAAGCGCGAAAGAGACACAGTCAAGTCAAAGCCCAAGTTTGAAAAAGTCAACCCAAATCAACCCCGACAATTCCAGAAGTCAACAAGTAGAAAAATAAGTTTTAGGGACCTAAATTGCCAAATCCTAAACTTATTAAAGAGGGAAAAGAAGAGAAAACAAGTTAAGAGGGCTAAAATTTGCAAATTGCCAATCTTGTTAAAGAAGAAAAAGAAAAAAGAAAGAGAAGGGCCCTTTCTGCCATTTGCCAAAAGAAATACACAAGGGGCAATTCTGCCAAGTCCCCTAAACCATAACTAACAAGGACTTGTGATGTAATGCTCATTATAACCCTTGAGGGGTGAATTTGCCAAGTCCTAAAACGTTTGACAACAACAAGGACGATGTGTGTTATAAACACATACAACATCAAGGACCAAAAGTGGCAAATCCCAAAACCCTTTACCCTGTCACTTTTTATAACTCCTTTTCCCGCCCAATTTTCCCCCCAAACACCTCACGGGTTAACCACCCCCTTTTTATCTCGTAACCCCCAATTAAAACCCTGGATAATCCTCCCCCCCCACCACTAAACCACCCCACTGTAAGTTGCCAAGTTGCAATCCCCACAACACCCAAGCTGATTCCGACGGTTTAGATGATCCAAACAAGCACAAAGGCAAACCAAGGGCCAGGATTATTTTGTGTTTGCACTCTCACAACAAGCACACTTCATTTGTGTGTCTACAAGAAAGCACACCAGCAAGAAGACAAGAAAAAAAATTGCAAACCCTAGCTCGTTTTGTTTTCCTATTTAAGCTTTGTAAGCCCATTGTGGCAAAAAAGTAGTTTTAGAGTTTAAAAAGTTTAGTGTGTTAAATTTTTGGTTTAAGTTCTTTATTGTACTTGTACTTCACCTTTTTAATGCAAATTCAGTTAAGTTTTTTATTTGTGTTCTAAGCTTCAATTGTCTCCTTAAAACCTTTAAGCTTTCATTTAAGCATTTTCTATAACCTGTTTTAAACTGCGAAATACAAGTTTTAAGAAAAATTCAAAAGAAAAACAAAGTTACTGTATTACTATCAAGTATTGATGTATAAGCAATATTAGGAAAGGCTTATTGGGATTGCTTAGATTTAGCTTATCATAAGCTTTGGTTAGGGTTTTAGTACTTAATAGTTTTCAAAAACCTGTTTTGAGCAAAAGATTAAAGGCACATTCCCTTTTAAATTTTGCTAAAAGTTACTAGAAGCAATTGCTTATTAGCTTATTTTTTAGCTTATTTACTGTTTTTTTGTGCTATTAGTGTTATTTTTATACTAAAGTATGCCTGTTAGTGCCTTTCATTTCATTTTTATTCAATTTGCTTAAATCTGTCTAAATTAGCTTATTCTGTCCTAGCTTAACAGTCTTTAAAAGTGATTATTTATTTATCTTTTTACAATTTTATTGCTTAATGTTGCTTAGTAGTATTATTTTTTAAATATTGAAGCTTAAAACAGATCTTTGTGTTTTTAAAAAATCCTTTTTAAAATAGTAAGGGGTGTTTGGGTTAACAATGAAAACGGGTCAAAGATAGTTTTGGTATGGGTTGGGGCTATTAAAGTAAATTTAGCTTAAGTATTAAGCTTGTTTAAGGCTGTTATAAAAAAAGTATTTAAAGTTGAAAATGTTTTTCAAGTTTTTACACGTGTCACTTTAAAACTGTGACTTGTGAAAGTTCAAAAGTGCTTATTTAAATTAGCCATTGTAAACTTGGGTTTTAGCTTCAAAAGTGTGTGATTTGTGTGTCAAAACAAGCTGTCACAAGTCCTATGAGTCATTTGACTTGTTGAGTCAAACCTGCCAAAATTTGAGTGTCATTTATAAAAAGCAAAAAAAAAAAATCACTTTTTTCAAGAGTTAAAAAACAGCAGGATCATATATTGGTTTTTTAGAAAGCATAAAATTTGTGGCACAAATCCCAATTTCTAGTGTTTTTCATCTGTTTTCAACTTTATCATTTCAATTTGAGCTTATTTGACAGCTTAAAATAAGCTGTCAAATTAAGCCCTTGTTTTAAGCATTAATTCTCCCCTGGTGCTAGGGGGTGAACTTTAAGCCCACCCATCTAGCTTTTCAGTGAACTTAAGTCCAAGCTTTTGGCTTTTCTTAAGAGCCTAATGCTATTTGAACAAGCCCTCCTCAATTCAGACCTAGAAACCTCTTTTGATAGCTTATTTTTAAGCTCAAAGTTGCCCTTAACTGTCTTTGCTTAGCTTTAGTGTAGGGAATTGCTTATTTACTCTCTTGGTTTATTGAGCTTATCTAAATTGCTTATTATTGTTCCTAGTAGCTTATCAGGTTTAATATGATAATTTTTAGCTTTATGTCTCTTGCATTGCTTATTTGCCCACTTTCTTTGTTAACAGTTAAGCCCTTTTGCTTTTTAGCTTTGTTAAGCTTCTGACAACTTAAGCTCTCCTTTCAAGCTTATTTAGTGTTAGTTTTTAGCTCATAGTGCTTATTTAGCTTAAGTTTAGATAGTTCATTAAGCATTTTAGCCTAAGTCTAGCTTAAGTGTCCAAAAAAGTCCAAAAGACTTAGCTTATTAAGCCATTAAGCTCACTTTTAAGCTTCGTCATTAAAAGATCATTTTCACTTATTCTCAGCTTTTAAGAAAAAGTTTTTAGATTCGAAAGTTTTAAGCTCAATAGCTTAACAACTTTGGTTCACAAAGTTTTTCGAAAAAAAAGGGGGAAAGACAAGGGGTGAACCGGGTGAGCAAGACTCGAACCCGGGCCTCTACCCTCGATACATTCCCCCTTTATACCTCTCTTACCGCTGCGCCCTTGGGACTTTTTTATTAAAGTCCCAAGTGGTTAGTTATTTAAGGGGGTTTATGGCTCAGCTATAATAAGCTTGTTTTAGCTTGTTACGGCATATCTATAAGCCTAATTTTGAGCTTTTCAACATTTCTAGGATTCTGTCATTAGAATAGCTTTTAATAAATTTTTCATAAATTTTTATAAACATTTAGTATTTGTTTAAATTAAATTATGTTAAAAGTTTTAAAAAATTCATAAAAAATTCGAAAATTTATCAAAAAAATATTTTTTCCCTTTTTGAAAATTTTCTTAGTCATATAGTTTAGGCAAAAATATAAAAATTTTCGTATGGTCATTTTGGTAACTTTTATATTTTCAAAGACGGCTCGGGGGGTGCGGTTTTTGTCTTGACTCGTATTGTCAACGACCTCCATTTCAGTCAGTCTTTTTTTCCTCATATTCTTCGTTATTAGTTTTTTCCTAGAGTAGTATTTAGAAGTGGAAAATTTCCTTCGTAGGTAATTTCGAAGATTTAGGTTTTGCCCCTTAGTTCGGATTCCGTGCTCTCGTTTTTCTAGCTTAATTCTTAATTTTTTGTTTTTCTTAAACGTTTTTGTTTGTTATTGTTTAATTTAACTTTCCACACTCTCAAATCATTTTTCTCATTCAAACTCCAATCTTCCGACTGTATTGATTTTCCAGCACAGCCTCGTTGGGGATTAACGACCCGGGAACATTCTATACTACTTCTCGGTTTTATTGATTTTGTTTCTAGACTATTCTTACTATATATATTTTATATTTTATTATATATTATATATATTTTAAGGTGTAGTTTAGCATCAATCAATTTTTGGCGCCGCTGTCGGGGAGGCTGTGAAACCGTTTATCGTTACGTTTGGCATTTGTGTTTGAACCTGTGTATATTATCATAAAAAAAAAAACCAAAAAAAAAAGTACAAAAATATTTTCATTTTCTTTTAGTATAATTATCATTTAAAAAAAAAACTAAAAAAATAAAAAGAAAACCAAAAAGATAAAAACATTTCTTTATTCTCAATAAAATTCATAAACAAATTGGTAAAATACCAAAATAATAATATTCTCAACTTATGTATTATCGATAATACTTCCGGTGAAATTGTTGGTTCTCACTCCGATACAAAAGATTTAAAACTTGCCAAATTTTTGGTGTCCTCTTTAAGACAAACGCTCACCTGGAAAAGTTAAAAACAAACTATAAGTGGGTATAAGGGAGGGTTGTTTCGAGGAACTACGACCCGAAAGGAGAAATAAGCTTCGCGCTATTCCTACTCCTCCGCTCACTCTGCTGCGTTTATCTGTTTGAGAGCTACCGTGACGTAGAAGATTATCTGGTTGAAGTGTCGTATCTCATTGTCCTGTAAAATACATGGTGAATAAATCATTGAAAAAAACAAAAAAAAAATTAGTGTAAATTTTTCTTTTATATTTCTATTTGTGCATGCGCACTCGTTCTCAAAGCCCGTAGACGTCGCCACCACATGTCCGACAAACTTCTGTTGAATCACCAATCTGAGAAACCAACCAACACCAAGAAAACGTTCAATCCTCCCATAGTTACGATGGACGATAATCGTACTATGGCACAATTGCTCGAAGCACCACTGAGGGTTACGAGAGCATCGTTGTTTCCGAAATTACCGCGAACACTTTGAATATTCAAGCATGGTCCTACATTAATCTGTTCAAAACAAGCAATTTTTTGGACATGATAAAGAAGACCCACATCCTCCACATCCGTTATTTCAACAAGACACTCAACGATGAAAGTTTCCGCGAACGTCCCGATACTCGGTTAACTTATGGCCTTTTCCCATTTTCCCTCGAGGGAGCAAGCCCGGATTGGCTATACAAAGATCCCCCTCGCTCGATTCTTACATGGGAATAAGATAAAGAGATCCATTGTGTCCCGAAATTCATTAACAAATTCATTCCCCATCTAAAACGACCAATCTAGGAAATGAAATCATGATATTTCAACAAGATTTGACGGAATCGTATTATGAAGCATGACCTATCAAATGAACTTCTTGAGGCAGCCTCGCATCAAGGTTCCGTGAATTGCATCAACTCGATACATTCTATAATGCCTTGAACTCAAATGATCAAGATTCATTGAATTCCGCCGCAGGTGGTAACTTTTTGGATAAAATGCCCCGAGAATGTCTAAAAATCATCGAAATCAAATCCAAAGTTCGTAATTCACGAAGCAAACCCTTCTTCTTTGTTTTTTTAGTTGTGTTTTTTTGGTTGCTAAAGTGATACAAGCACTTCCACCTCCGGTATCTCTCCCGATGTCCTGAACTCAAAGATATGTCAAAGCATTGCTCCTTGATAAGAAAAATCAATCCCAAGCTCCCGCTCACCAAACTCCCGCGTCCGTAAAAGCGGTCGAGGAAAGTTGTGTGACTTGCGGTGGAGCTCATTCATATCAAAGTTGTCCCGCCACCGATGGCAATGTTTATCATGACAACATTCAAGCTTACGTTTCTCAAGCCGCTGCGGCTAATTTCAATCAAGGGAATACCAGTGCCCGACCTCCAATGGTTGCAAACCAAATTCGACCTCCCGGTTTTCCTCCTATGCAAAGCCATCAAAACAACCAAAATCGGGGGATAAATTTCAATCAAAATCGGGGGAACAATTTTAACCAAAATCAGGGTAATAATTTCAGTCAAGGACCAATTTATCAACCCCAGGTTAATCAACCCCCAACATCAAGCTCCTGTTTACCAAGCTCCCGCTCCTCAGACACAAAGTGTGTCTAAGACCGATTTTGATAGCTACGTAAAGGCTAATGATGCGGTTATGAGGAATATGCAAAACCAAAATCAAGTTTTGCAAAACCAAGGTCAAAACCTGCAAGCTCAATTGAACAACTTGGCTACTTCAAATCAAAGGCTTGAAAGCATGCTAGGTAACTTTATCAAAATGAATACCGCCTCTACTTCAGGTTCGGGAACTCTCCCAGGTAACACCATTACCAACCTGAATGAATATTTGAAGGTGTATCACACCCGAAGTGGTGGGTTGCATACAAGGACCCGGATCCTTCTACTTTAATTCTTCTCCTCCGAAAGTGATGAATCGTGATACCGAGGTTACAAAGGATACGATGCTTCCTACTAATAACGGAAGCACCAAAGACATCCAACCTCCGGTAGTTCAAGTCCAATCTCAAAATCCAACTTCCGAGCCAGTTGTTGATCCCGTTAGTGCTCCGAGGCCTAACCAACAAACATCGATTCCGTTTCCTTCAAGAAGAAATGATGAAAGGCGCCGTGAAAAAGCTAACGATCAAATTGAGAAATTCTACGAAATCTTTAGAGATTTGAGTTTCGAAATTAGCTTTAAGGATGCCTTGACCCTTATTCGAAATATGCATCGACTCTAAAAACCATACTCGGAACAAAGAAAGTTGAGATGAAATGGCTAGAACTCCTTGAACGAGAAATTGCTCACAGCGTCATCCTAAACAAGTTACCTAAAAAACTTGGAGACCCTGGCCGATTTCTCAGTTCCAGTGAATTTTCTGGATTAATACATGCAACACGCCTTGGCCTATCTCGGCGCAAGCATTAATCTTATGCCATATTCCGTCTGGAAAGATCTCTCTCTTCCCGAACTAACCCCAACTTGCATGACGCTAGAGCTAGCAGACCGTTCAATCACTGAACCAATCGGTATTGCTAAAGACGTCCGTTTAATGGTGGGAAAGTTCCAGTTTCCAGCAGATTTTGTGGTCGTAGATTTTGAGCCAGACCCCGAGTACCTTTAATCCTCGGGAGAAGTTTCTTAAAGACCAGCATGCTTATAATGTTAACGAGGTTAAAAAAACTTCGTGTTGGCAAAGAGGCCATCACCTCAATCTGGACCAACATCGAGATACACGGCCAATTACGATCAATGAACAGGCAAAACCGAATCGACTCATTGAATGCAGTGAAGAAATACCTCGCAAGAAGTCCAATGTTTTTCTAATCCCGTTGCATACGGTAATCCGTTCTCCGGATTACGAACCAATTGTTTCAACTTCTCACCAATCACCTAACTCCTTTTGAGATAGTGGTTTTCTCCTTCTTGAAGAAGCAAATAGCTTTTATAGCTGTCAATGATTAGACCTATTTCACGGGAAATTGAAGCTACTTACAATGATCCGAGGGTGACCAATCTAATTTCTAGAAGCCACTTCTCAATATGAACCGTGCCTCCTCTTCTGAATCATAAAGATAATTCACCCGAATATCCGGGAAGAGCATAAAGATAGTTTGAAACTAAATCATCATTTGATGAGCCTCCCGAGGTTGAACTCAAGGACTTGCCACCTCATTTAGAATACGCATTTTTGGAAGGCGACAACAAGTTGCCAGTCATAATTGCGAAAGATTTAAAGGATGAGGAAAAGGCAGCTCTTATCAAGGTTCTAAAGTCCCACAAGCGAGCCATCGCTTGGAAACTCTCCGATATCAAGGTGTTGATCCATAGGAGTTTTGTACTCACAAATCCTTATTGAAGAGGACACGAGCCAACAGTTTCAAGACAAAGACGGGTAACCAGAAGATCCATGACGTCATCAAAAAGAGGTTGAAAACTTCTTGACGCCGGATTAATTATCCGATCTCTGACAGTCCAAGTAAGCCCAATACATTGTTTAACCAAAGAAGGGTGTATAACTGTGTCAAGATGATATAATGATTTGATACCAAACTCGATTGTCCACGTGGGGTGGAGAGTGTGCATTGACTATAGGAAGTTGAATGAGTCCCACCCGAAATAGACCATTTCCCAATTCCATCATGGGATCAAATGCTCGAAAGATTCCGGGAACCTAATACTATTGTTTCCTCGATGGCTTCTCCGGGTTATTTTCAGATTCCATTGGACCGAAGGATCACGAGAAGACAACTTTTCCTTGCCCATACGGAACGATTTTGCCTATCGCCGCAATGCCTGTTGGGCTATGCAACCACCCGTCACGTTCAACGATGTATATGGCAATCTCATGGCAAGTCGAAAAACAATGGAAGTAATCATCTGGATGACTCTCGTCTTCGAGATTCATACTCTACATGCCTATCCCATTTGGAAAAAATGTTAAAACGGTGTGAAGACACCAATTTGTCCCTAAATTGGGAGAAAAGCCATTTTATGGTTAAAGAAGGCATTGTTCTGGGACACAAAATTTCTAAGTCGGGACTTGAGGTTGATAGAGCTAAAGTCGAAGTTATAGCTAAACTCCCTCATCCGACTACTGTCAAAGGTGTCCTTGTTTCCCGTGGGCCGGTTTTTACCGACGATTTATTCAGGACTTTTCAAAAATTGCCCGTCCTATGACTCACTTGCTTGAAAAAGAGACTCCATTTTTCTTCTCAGAAGAGTGTATCGAATCCTTTAATACACTCAAAAGAAAATTGACTGAGGCTCCGATCTTAATTGCTCCCGACTGGGACTTGCCCTTTGAACTAATGTGTGATGCAAGCGACTTCGCAATTGGGGCAGTCCTCGGGCAAAGAAAAAACAAGCATTTTCAACCTATACACTATGCTAGCAAGACTATGAACGAGGCTCAAACTCATTACACTACGACCGAAAAAGAATTACTTGCCGTGGTGTATGCTTTCGAAAAATTCCGTTCATATCTTGTTATGTCCAAAAGCATAGTGTATACAGACCATTCAGCCATTAAGTATCTCTTTGCCAAAAAGGATGCTAAGGCAAGACTAATGCGGTGGATTCTTTTGCTCCAAGAATTTGACATTGATGTTCGAGACAAAAAAGGAGCAGAAAATCTTGCTGCAGATCATCTTTCAAGACTGGAAAATCCTCACCAAGATAAGTTCGAGAACAAGGAAATAAATGAAGCATTTCCTCTCGAAACCCTTGGATCTATTGCTCTTAAAGATGATAGTACCCCATGGTTTGCAGATTTTGCAAACTACCATGCGGGAAAGTTTATTGTCAAGGGAATGTCGTCCCAACAGAAGAATAAATTCTTCAAAGATGTTAAACATTACTTCTGGGACGACCCCTTTCTATTCAAGATCTGTGCAGACCAAGTAATTAGGCGTTGTGTTTCAGGGCAAGAAGCTTTTGACATTCTCAAAGCTTGCCACAGTGGACCCACTGGGGGACACTACGGTGCCAATTACACCGCTAAAAAGGTCTTCGATTCAGGATTTTATTGGCCCACCATCTACAAGGATGCCCACGACTTTGTCACCCGTTGTGACATTTGTCAACGTCAAGGAAAAATTACGCAACGTGATGAGATGCCACAAAACTCCATCCAAGTTTGCGAAATCTTTGACATCTGGGGCATTGATTTTATGGGGCCGTTCCCGTCTTCAAGAGGGAACAAATATATACTCGTGGCAGTTGATTACTTATCAAAATGGGTTGAAGCAAAAGCGCTCCCCACCAATGATGCCCGAGTTGTTTGCAAATTTCTTAAAACTCTCTTCTCCAGATTTGGTGCCCCTCGTGCAATCATAAGTGATCGCGGAACCCATTTTTGCAATGACCAATTTTCAAAGGTCATGCTTAAATACGGAGTCACTCATCGTCTCTCCACCGCGTATCATCCACAAACAAGTGGACAAGTTGAGGTATCCAATCGTGGTTTGAAAAGGATTCTTGAAAGGACCGTGGGCGAAAATCGTGCCTCTTGGTCGGATAAATTAGATGACGCACTTTGGGCTTTCCGCACAGCTTACAAAACACCCATCGGGTGTACTCCATATAAGTTAGTGTACGGGAAGGCATGTCATCTTCCGATTTCTACGATCGAGTTTTAGAGCCACAAAGCCTACTGGGCCTCAAGCATACAAATTTTGATGTTCAAACTGCGGCGTGATCACAGGAAAGTTCAATTGAATCGGATAAACTAACTTCGTGATCAAAGCCTACAAAAACTTCCTATGATCTATAAAGAGAAAACCAAGAGGATCCATGATGCTAAGATTAAAAACCGCGTTTTCAACGTTGGTGATCGTGTTCTCCTCTTCAACTCTAGACTGAAGATTTTCTCGGGCAAATTGAAATCCCGTTGGTCCGGACCATTCACTGTAACCCAAGTTTTTCCATATGGCACTGTCGAGTTATCTCAAAACTCCGGGCCAAACTTTAAGTGACTGGTCATGTATAAAACACTACTTTGGGAGGGGGAAATACCGACGAGTTGTCCCGGATCTCCAACGTTCCCCCTGGACAATGAATTCGTGGGGGCGGGTCAAGCATAGGACCTAAACAAGCGCTTCGTGGGAGGCCACCACATGACTTATCAATAGTAGTAATAACTAAGTGTTTTTGTGTGAGCAGGTTACATTCCATACCCGCTTGTTTTGTCCAATTTTTTGTGTGCTTTGTGTTGGTATGTCCAGGATTTCCCCGGTTTGTGAAGTACTCTCAAGTATCCACATGAGGTTTACATCATCAGCTTCATTTTGGGATCCATATATCCAAATCTAACGACTAACGTTTTATCTTTTGGCACCACTTCATTAACGGCCTTAAGATTTATGTAGGAACCCTTCTGAAACATCGAGGACGATGTTTAGTCTCTAGTATGGGGGGATCTTCGAATTGATTTTTGCTGCAGTGTTGTTATACGTATCCCGTTTTACCACCAATTTTTGCAAAAAATACCAAAAAAAAAAATGAAAAAAAAATTCAAAATTTTCAAAAATAAAATAAGTGTTTTGTCACAAGTTTTGATTTCCTACATGGTAGAATGAGAAGATTTTTTGATCGATCGGACTCCTTGAGCCTAGCTGTTTCTCAACTTACCACTTGTAGGCTAAGCTTTCCCCCACGAATTGATTGCGTCGAATTTTACTAAGGTGAAGAACAGAAGTGATAGCGTTTTAAATAAGTTTATGTGTAAGCAAGATTCTTCTAAAACTTTATCGATAACCTTGTGCTTTTTCTCCCCATTAGGTTTCTAAATTCCCACCCTAATCATACGTACTCAATTCAGTTCAATAAGTCACTCAATGTTTTAGAAAAAAAGCTTTCAAAATTGTAACTTAATTCTTAAGCGAGATTTTTTCTGTCTAATACTTCGAAAGTTTAAACTGCCAAGAAGCATGAATGAAGTATGAATGCAAAAATGCCATGAATATTAAAATTTTGCCAATGCAGCATACAATTGATTAATTGAGCAAGTAAAAGAAGGTACGTGATATCCCACTCCCTAACCACGAGGTGGGGGTTCAAACTAAGGACACTTATCCTTTTCTAGCATATTAGGAAGAATAAGAAGGTGTTGTTGTGATTTCCCACTACGCTAGCAACGGGGTGGGTTTCAAACTAAAGAACATCGGTCGTTGGTTGTGATATCCTATTGGGAGCGAAGGGCCTAGGTAGGTGATTCAAACAAAGGCAACGCATTTCCTAACTTTACAGAAACTTAGTGATTATAATGATGAATGATGTTGCAAAAAGTTCTACCGTTAAAATCTCGTTCTTTAAAATCAAGTTACACGGTCCTAATAAGTTTGTTGTTTGAGTCGTGATTCATGTTGAATCACGACTGTGGAAATAAGTGATCTATGGTTGAGTTGAATGGAGCACACACGTTTAGAAATCATCATTTCTGTTGGGAATTAAAAGTTCACAAGTCATATGTATTGAGTGCTTAACATTTCGCCTCATATTGACAAATGATCTTGTTTAATGCTGGTTTGGAACTAGTGAAAAATCGCGGGAGATGATTTATCCATCAGGACATCCGTTAGTTGTATTCTATGGACGTTTCTCATTCTATGATCCCAGTGTTGATATCGTAAAGGAAGTCAACAAGTATTCAAGAAAAGAAAAAGAACATCTCCAAAAATAGTAGGGATAGTTGAGTAATATAGATATAAAAAATGGTGAAAACGGGATTGTCGAAAGCTTTTGATTCTTTGTTTCCCTTGACGAACGCTGTAGTGCTGACTTTTCACAGTTATTAGTCGGAAGGGGGATTGAGTATTCTTAGTTTTCGTAAATGTTTATTTCATAACAATGCGTGAGGCATGGCAATTACCTTTAGTATGGGGGATTTTTGGATGTGGCTTAATTACACATACCTTTTACATTTTAAAACGAGCTGAAGAAAATAACAAAAACGGACTTAAATGCCAAATATATGGCTTGTTTGTAATTGTTATTGTGCAGGAACGGAGAGCTAAGAAAACAAAGACATAAAACACAAAGCCAAAACGACAAAACCGGATCGGAATGGAAAAGGCTGTGAAAGACAAAGCCAAATCAAGCGAAAGTTCCATCAATGTCAAAAAATTAAAGAAAAGTCAACTGAATGATCAAAGTCAAAGTCACTCCGACCAATCCAAAAAGTCAATGTGAAGAAATATAAGTTTGAGGGGTGTTTAAAAATTACCTAACCTAACTTGTTCTTTGTAAGAAAGAAAAGTGAAACGAAAAAGAGATGGGCCCCCAAAAATGCCATGGAGGCAAGTTACACTCCAAGGAGGAAAAACGGTCAAAGTCTTGGAGTTTTATAAACAAACCAAGGACGTGTGGTGCAGTTGCACTATAACTCTTGGGGACTTGTTTTGCCAAGTCCCCAAAGTTATATAACCACAGGGACGACGGATGCAAACACATATATAACCATCAAGGACCAAACTTGCCACATCCCAAACCCGTACCTGTCATCCCTAACCTTCGTACAAACTCATCTTTCCCGCCATTTCAACTCCCCACACACTCACAGGTTTCCAAGCTTCTTTTACCCTATAAACTCAAACAACCCCATGGACAATAACCTTCCCAGCTGTAAGATTGCCAACTTGGCAATCTCACAACTCCTAAGCACTACTTCGACGACCAAAGTGAAAGAAGGAGATTGAAGGGCCAAGATTAAAGGCTGTGATACATTCTCACCACAACAAAACAAACCCTCTTGTGTGTCTACAGAACAAGCACAACCGCCACGAGAGAGAAGAAAGCAAGACACTAGCTTAGTTTTCCTATAAAAAGCTTTGTAAAGCCATTATGGCAAAGTGTGTAGTTTTTTAAGTAATTCTCAGTGTAATTTTTAAAGTTTAAAGTGTTCTTAAGTTAACTTCTCTTTATGTACTTGCAATTCTAAGTTTTAATAAAAATTCAAGCTATTTTCACTCAATAAGCTCTCAATAAGCTCATTTGAGCTTATTCTTGTTAATAAGCTCAAATTCAGTTTAAAACTTGTTAAAAGCTCTTACATACTGTTTTCTGTCCATTTTGTTTCCATAATGACCCATTTTGATTGGCACTTGAAGCCTAAGTGTAATTAAAGCTAATAAAAGCTTATTGAGCTTTTAAGCTCAGGTTTAGAGGCTAAGGAGCCATTTAAGTATGATCTTAAGCCACTCACTCAGAAAGAGTGGCTTTGTGACTAAGACTACAAAAATCCAAGGTTTCCTTTCTAAATTCTCACTTAGCTTAATTTTTAGCTTAAACCTTTAGCTTATTTGCTTTCAATCTTTGTAAACACATTAGTTTAGGCTTGTTATTTAGCTATTTTAAGTTCTCATTGCATTTGCGGAATCTACACCTTAATATCTAGAAGTATAATGAATAAAACAGTAATTGTAAATGAACAATGAATAAAAACAAACGCTCCAATATTATTAGATCAATAATACGAGTACTCTTCACTGGTACTAGGGTTTACAACCTTGAAGTTTTTTACTGACTGACTATATGGAGGACTGGTATATCAACTACTGCCGAGAGGCCTCCTTTTATAGCCTAAGGGAGTCCTAGGTGGCATACAGCATGTACTCCAGATAAAACATTAAATTATAAATTATTCTTATACAATCTATTCTATATTCTCTTTCTAACACTTCATCTCCAAGTAATCCTTTATCTCTTTACTCGTCTTTATCCTTTTGACATAGCATTCTTCTAACAATTGTTAATCCAGCAGCTAAACTTTTTGTCCAGCAACACTAACTAACCATAAGCCGTAAAGTATTAACATTAGTACTAGCAGTACTAATATATACTCCACAGTAGTAACTGTGTACTAAGCATGGCTTAACCTGTTTCTCACTATCAGCATAACTACTTAGCCTATATTTCACTCTTAACTCTAAGCCGTCTAACGTCAACAAGCAGTTAGTAACTTATTACTACAGATACTAACTTATACTAAACAGTCGTTAACTAGCAGTCGTAACTTTATACTACTCGTTCTAATACTTAGCATAATCTTTTCATAGTATCACCAACAGTACTAAGTTATGCTTGACAGCACTAATGTATACCTGAGTAGCATTAACTCTAAGAATCATCTTGAAGTCATTAAGTCCCAACACTTATAAACTAAAAACAGACCTAAAGCTAGACCTAATAAGCACTAAAACTTGAAATAAGAAAACCAAATAAGCTAAAAATCAACTAAAAGCTTTTAAGACAGTTTGACACAAATCACTTTTGAAGGACTATTATTACTAATTTAAGCTAAGCTTTAGGACTAATAAGCAATGAGGAAAAGCTAAAAACTGAAAACAAATTTAGACCTGGACTCAAATGACTCAAATAAAAAGAAAACTAGCAAATAAGTTTAAGAAATAAGCTAGAAAAGTAGATTGAAAATGACAGACTACACTACTTTATTTTTGCCTTTTTGAAGATTAATGACTACTTTTAAGCTTAAATTTAAAGACTCTAAATAACTTTTAAGACACGAGAAACTTAAAACAGATTTAAACAAGGATATAATGAGCTAAGATTAATCAAAATTAAACAAAAATATGCTAGATTAAGGACTAAAAAGATCTACACATTTAAGACTTTTTAGGAACAAACCATTACCACTACTTTAACTGTTTTCAAAAAAGAATTTTCCACAACCATTTTGTTGGGAATTATATTTGAGTTGATAAGACAAATCACGAATGAAACAAGATGGAAACAAAAGGACCAAAGTCGTCATTGTGGGATTCTACAAGATATAGAAGAAAATAAAGATTTGGTCAAAAAGAGATAAAGATGAAGAGATAAAGATTTGGTCAAACTCATTAATATCTTTTAAATAGTTTCCATGTAAGCCTTGAACTCCTTATGTCTATAAAGGAGGTCTAGCATTATTGGTTTTAGTATTCAAAACAAGTGTGTGTTCTTCAATGAGAGTCGGACTAAAAATAAAACGTGTGTGTATACGGTTTAGTTATGTTTAGCATAGTTAGATAGTTAGTAGATGTGTTATAAACATCTATGTATTAGTTAGTTTAGCCTCAAGGATCATTTGATCTTGGGGATATAATGAATAAAGAAAACCTTGAAGTAACTCTGATTTCTGTTTTATTATTCCGCTATGCAAGTTTATTAATCATTGTTACTATATCCTAGATGAGTCTTAATAACGATCTAAGGGGTGTCATTAAGAGATTCTCCGAACTCTATAGTTGTGGTACAGAGGCCTGTTGTCTTGATTATCTAGGAAGGTTCAAGGTTTTTGTTGGTGTCGGACTTTATGAAGAAGATGTGCGAAGTTTTTGTTCTGAAGGTTTTTTTGTTTAAATGTTCCTAAAAAGTTTCAAAGGCCGTTATTTTGGATTATTTGTTACGAAGACTGGTTACGAGAAGGTTGTTTTTGACCTATGTAAAGTTGGAAGTAGAATTATTTAGGTTTGTATATGTTTTATCATTACCCTTTTAGGAAGAGGTAACTTATTCGTGCTTATAAGTTTTGTGACGAAGATCTGGGACGAATCTAGCCAGGTATGTGAGTTTTTCTTGATGGTGCTCATGCTTAATTTGCTATCACTTTAGAATATGTTGGTCTCATAGATGAGGTTTTGTCAAGGATTATGATCTACTCTATATTTTGGTTTGGTTTGAGTTCGACGTCCGCATGGATAAACAAATATAAGACACAAGTTTAGGTTGTTCTACTTGAGCATCAAGTTCGTTATACTTAATTTTCTTCATAAGTAATTATTATATAGAGCCTACAGAATTAAAGATTCAAGAAATGGTTAACATATGGGTTTCAAGGGAAGCTTAATGTTAAAATATTTAACCATTTACATGCTACATCGAGGTGAAGGTTTTTGCTACTACTAGTCATTATTACTACTGCTAGTGTGAGTGTCTACTACTCAAGTTCATTTTTCTTATTGTGCTTAATGGTGGGTAATTTAAGGAGATAGAAGGCTTGGATTAGAAGTGTAATATTGGTTCGTGGTTGTGAAGATCGAAGTTGCATACTTTAGTCCCCGATTTGATGATGACAAAAAGGGGAAGAAGATTTGATGATTTGCAACTTGTAGATCCTTGGTAGCTTAAGGGGAAGTTTTCATTCGTATATTAACTTCAGGGGAAGTTCGTGCTTATTTGGTTTTGTCATTATCAACTAGGGGAAGATTAAGTGGTATCAGAGCCTCTAGAGGGACTCTGAATAAGAAGAATCATAAGAACACAAACAATCACTTTCAGATCAAGAAAAATGTCTCAACCTGCTAATGATGAATTACTTGCAACATCTTGAGTGATGATGAAGCATCATACATTGAGAAGCATCAGACGAGTAGTGCTGGGACGAACTAATAAACAAAACAACAACATAACAAACTCACTCCTACAACAACCACTACTTTCAATATCAAATTCTCAATTCTAAAGAAGGAGGAGTATGTTATTTGGGCCATAGAGATGGAGCATTACATTGAATATATTTATAATGATGTTTGGAAGGTAATTCAGAATGGAAATTCAAAGAAAAGAATCTCAACTAGAAAAGATGGTGTTGTTAGAATACTTCCACCAGTATCTGCTGTAGAAATTCATGCTGTTGAAAAGGAGAGGAAGGCTATAACCATCTTACTTATGGTAGATACTCGAAGGCACATTGAGAAGATTCATGGAATGGATGATGCTAAAGAGATTTGGGAAGCCATCAGGACTAGGTTTGGAGGTAATACAAATTCAAAGAAGATGCAAAAAGTTGTTCTAAAACAACAGTTTGAAGCATTTTCTATATCCAGTTCAGAAGGGTTAGAAAAAGGATATGAGGTTCAACAAACTACTCTTACATGTTGAAAGCCATTGGTGCCTGAAGTATCAACTGAGGGCAAATCACAAGTTTCTCAGATCTTTGCCCCAAGCTTGGTTCAAATCTGGCAATGGACAATGAGAACCCAAACCAGATGTTTACACTGTGTAATTGATGACTTGTATAAAAATTGTCAAAACTTAGGGTTTTTGAGCAAGAACTCACAGTACCTACGAAATATAAAATCATCTGCAAGTGCTCAAAATGTTGCTTTTGTTTCACACAGCAAGAGCAGCACTAACAAGGTTAAGTCTGGTAATCCGGTGCCTATAGTACTTGTACTCATACTTCTTCAAACAATATTCAAGAAAGAGAAGTTCCTGCCGGTTTTGCTGATGAAGTTATTTATTCACTCTTTGCCAAACAATCTGAAGATTTAGACTTGCTTCATGAAGACCTAGAACAGATTGATGATGTGGACATTGAGGAAATGGACATAAACTGGCAGAGAATGAAGAAGTTTTACAAAAAGACTGGAAGGAGAGTCCAAATTGATGGAAACAAACCTGTTGGTTTTGACAAAAAGAAGCTTGAATGTTTCAAATGTCACAACACTGGTCATTTTGCTAGAGAATGCCCATCTAAGGGGACAAATGATGGAAAGAAGAGAGACTCTTTTTATCAAGATCAAGGAGCTAGAAAGAAAGAGCAGAATCAGAACTGTTTGCTGACTATGGATGATGGTGTTGTCAATTGGGGAGAACATACAGTAGAGGAAGAAAAGACAAATCATGCACTCATGGCTATCAGCTCAAATAATGAGGTATCATTATGTTCTAAAACTTGCATTGATTCATATAATAAGCTTAAAACACTGTGTGATGAACAAATGAATCAGTTAGGTGAACAAGAAGCAAAAATACTTGCCTATACTCTAGCTGTTAAGAAATTAGAAGCTCAAATTGTTACTTTTCAAAAGCAGCAATTATCTCTAAATGAACAGCTTACATTTCAAGCAAATGAAATATATGCAAAAATGACAAAGCATAAAAGCGGATAAAATGGAGAATAGGAATGAAAGCTGTAAAAAGAAAAGGGAACAATGAAGAAAACAGTAGAATTCATAGGAAGGAATATCTGCTAAAAACCTAAGAAATTTAATTGAATTCTATGGTATGATTCCACCTAGTAAAGTATGGCTTAGGTATAGAAATAAAATCAAACAATGAGGTTTTAAGCTATGAGGAAGAAATGAATCGATCTGTGTTCAAGTGTACAGAAGAAGACTATATTAACAAACCTTTGTACAGTAGATTTACAAAGACTAATGGTTTCAAAGGAGTTCCACATCCATTAACTGGAGACTATACTCCTAAACCACAAGAGGGAATTGAAGATTATTTGATGTATACGTAAAAAGAGGTAGCCCATCAAAAGCCTGAAATTAGTGACTCAGATGACAACTCTACTGAGCATTCTACCTGTCAATCAAAGACAATGAATGGATCTTTGTAGAAATACCATTGATGCACGTCTTTTTGAGTCTGAATCAGAAAGTATAAATGTAACAAATGAGATTGGTCTACGTCAAATCTAGTCATGTAATAACTAAGTGAACAAGATGTGTAGAATCAAAAGACAAGATAACTAGTTGATGAAACACACGTAAAAACTCCTAGGAAACAAATTGAAAGATCAATGAGACTATATGAAGTAAAAAGAAAGAGATTGGAATGAAATGATGGGAAGAGAACTATGGGGGGGGGGGGGGGTGAAGAATAGAGGTCCCCTATCATCAGAAACGTGTTTTGTTTGTGGCAGCCAAAGTCAATTGATAAAAAATAATGTCTATTCATGACTCAGAAAAAAGCAAGAGATGCTGAGTCGTAAGAAACAAACTTTTAATACTGGTTAATATGGGTGGCAAAACTATTATAAGAATATGCACCTACAGGGTTAATCATGCTAATCACTAATGTAACCTAGACCAGTATACAACTAATACTGGTAGTCGAAGGAAATTGTTAATTTCTGTTAGGCATAATGTTAATTCTGTCAGGAGACTAATGTTAATTACTGGGGTAGATCTAAACAACCAAAACCTACCTGTACACAAACATTTTAGTCCTTAGAAGACCTCAGGTGATTTAAGGTTTAATCAATAGAAGTCATTTTTCTTTTCAAAATCACATTCACTTGTGAGAAGACCCATTGTTAGAAATAACAGCATGAATACTTATTTCTCATGATGAAAGGGAAATTGGGCACTCGCTGTTAAGAACCTTAGCAGGTATAATTGGAGGGACCAAGGACCAAACACCAATTAATAAATAGTGGAACTCATTTGTTAGAATTATAAATGTTAAAGGACCACAAGGCAGACCCAAGCCTGAAAAGGCCTGGGTCCCTAAGAGAAACTAATTTTTCTTTTTCATGTGCAAGATCATCCACTCAAGAACATGTAGACAGAGGTATTTTGATAGTGCGGATGCACAGAGGCACATGGACAGGTAACAAGGATCACCTGGAAGAATTTGAAGAATAGAAAAGGGGGATACTGAATAGCTCTTTGAGGAGGTAGCAAAGGCTACATAACTGGTAAAGGCATGATAAGAGTTGGTAATTTAGATTTTGATAGTGTGTCTTTTGTAAAAGATACTTGGGTCATTTAATCTTTCTCCAATATGCCAAATATCGTGATAAGAAATCACAAGGTTCTTTTTACGAGACAGATGGAATGTCTTGTTATGTCTCTGACTTAAATTCCTATGAAAATCAGATACTTTCTTAAGGCCTTAATGGCAAAACAATATGTATAGTTTTGTATATTTGAAAGACACTTAGATCTCACAAAAGATTATGCTGTGTGATGCAAAAGACCACATCTAATGAAACTAAAATTGTGACACCAAGAGGGTTTGGTCATATAAATTTTCAAACACTTAACAAACTTGGAAGGGAAACCTTGTAAGAGGTCAACCATCCCAGAGGTTTTTAGAATGACCATACATTTGTTGGCCTGCCAAAAAGGTAAGTCAACACAAGGCCTCCTGTAAGGCAAGTTCAAAAGCACCATTACTGTTCCATTACTCACCTATGGATCTTTTGGACCTACTATCTGTAAAAAGCAAAAATCATGTAAGTAATTACATTATTATTACTGATGATTGTACAAGACTTAGTTGGGTATTCTTTTTGGCTACTAAGGATGAAACTAGTGGCATCCTTAAGAACTTCATTAGACAAATTGAAAACCAGCTTAAGTCAATGGATAAAAACATTAGATCAAGAAAATGGCACTGAATTTAAAATAAAGGATATGCATTGAATTTTTGGAAACAAGGAATAAAACAAGAGAAAAGCATGCCAGTAACTCCACAGCAAAACGAAGTTGCCTGAAAAAAGAACAGGACTCTAATTGAGGCAGCTACGGAGACTAGCTGACTCACTCTTACCAACTACTTTTTGGGGCAGAAGCAGTAGATACTGCTATGCTATTATCTTCAATATGGTAAGAGTGACAAAACCTCAAATACAAAACTCCTTATGAGCTTTTGTTTCATGCCATTAAACCAATGATTAGGCTACATAAGAACCTTTTGGAGGGTGATCATGTTACCATTTTAAATACACTTAGTGTACTTGGGCAAGTTGATGTAAATCAGATGAAGGTTCTTAGTTGGGTGACACACTAACCATCAAAAGCCTATAGGGTATATAATTTATTTATCCCATAGGTAGAAGTAAATTTGCATGTAAATTTTCTTGAAGAAAAACCAAATGTAAAAGGTGTAGGGTATAGATGGATGTTTGATATTGATTATCTTACTGATTCTATGAACTATATTTCTGTGTCTTTAGAAAATCAAGCTAAACCCCATGCAGGTACTTCAACAGTAGCACTAAACACATGGAGCCATTACTACATGAAGTAAACTACACAATGTCAAGGTACATCCAAATACAAATGAGCTTCAGAGGAAGAAGATCTGATGGCTAGGAGCTTATTATATGTACTATAGCAGTTCAGCATACTGCAGCAAAGGTTGGAACAAGGAAGCCTTCTACAAATTTAAAGAAAGAAGAGTTTTTGACAGAGCTTCAAAACCATAAAACACAAGAGAAAGCGAGATGTCTTATCTACTGGCATTTTAGATGATACTCCTGAAAATCTAGCTTTAGAAGAGACTGGATGACCTTGCTCAAAGCATATTACAGGAAGTATCTAAAACAAATCTATCAGTACAAACTCAGTCAAATTCGGAAGAGGTAATAGATGATGCTCACCTTCTGATCAAGAATGATTCGATATGCCTCGCTCTCACAAGTCTTAAAGCAAACCTCAGCAAGGGATTTTTAATGAGATCTTATGATGACGAGGGCAGAGATCCATGATTTAACAACTTACCAATAGAAGGTAGATTAGTCCCATTCCTACCTCTTTAGGATTCATAACATTTACCCACAAAGCCACAATATCTTGGAGCGATCTACAACATATGTGCAAACGAAAGTAGAGTGAAAGTAAACCTTAGGAGACTTGCACTAGTAATTATGTTCAAAAATAAGCAAGGAACAATCACATAAGATAAACAACATTCTGTTTGTTTCCGTGCATCTTTCTCAGAGTGACCTAAAAAGATTTCTCTGAAGCCATACAAGTATGACATTGGTTTATCAATGCAAGTAGGAAATAGAGTTACAGTTATTTTTTTTTTTTTTTAGGCTGCAACAGGTATGGATTCTAGTATATCTACCTCATGAAGCAAAGGTGATTGGAACAAAATGGGTATACAAAAACAAACGGGATGAAAGAGGAGTAGTAGATAATAAATAACGGCAATGATTAGTATGCGCCAACGTCATAGACAGAGGAGGGTATGACTAATGTTGATGTTTTTGCTACCTAGTTTGCAAGAATAGAAGCTAACAGGTATATATTAAGCCTTATGCCTTCATTTTATGGGGTTTCATAGTATACCAAATGATGTCGAAAAAAGTGCATTTTTATATGGCAATATTAGATTAAGAGGTGTATGATTTCTCACCTCCTAGTTTCTGTTGATCCTGATCATCAGTTTGATCATGGTTGTCCCTTAAGCTTAATGGACTTCATCAAGCCCTAAGCATGATCTACTCTAATCAACATTTCTAGAGGAGCATGGATACAGAAGGGGTACCATTGACAAGACTTTATTTATTAAGAAAGACAAGAAGGATATCATGCTGGTTCAAGTGTATGTAGATGATATCATCTTTGGCTCTACTAGAAAGTCTTGGTGTGACGAATTTGAGGCCTTGATGAAAGGCATATTTCAAATGAGTTCTATGGGTGAACTCATCTTCTTCCTTGGATTGCAAGTCAAACAAAAGACAGATGGAATTTTCATTTCTCAAGACAAGTATGTTGCAGACATGCTGAAAAAGTTTGACCTTGCTAGTGTGAAAACTACAATAACCCCTATGGAGACCAAGATGGCATTGACAAAAGATGAGGAAGTTGATGATGTGGATGTACACTTATAAAGATCCATGATAGGTTCTCTCATGTATTTAACTGCCTCTAGGCCTAATATAATGTTTGCAGTATATGTTTGTTCTTGTTTTCAGGTCACTCCCAAGACTTCACACCTAAATGCTGTAAAGAGAATCTTTAAGTACCTTAAGGGCAAACCCAATTTGGGCTTATGGTATCCTAGAGAATCATCTTTTGACCTGGAAGCTTTCTCAAACAGTGACTATGCTGGGGCCAATCTTGACAGGAAATCCACAACTGGTGGTTGTCAATTTCTTGGAAGAAGATTAATTTCTTGGCAATGCAAGAAACAAACCATAATGGCTACCTCTACAACAGAAGCTGAATATGTAGCTGCTGCAAACTGCTGTAGACAAGTGTTGTGGATTCAGAATCAAATGTTGGACTATGGTTTCAATTTTATGAATACCAAAATCCACATTGATAATGAAGCATATAGGATGTGTGAAAAAAAAAATTTAAAATAAAAAAAAAAAAGAAAAAAAGAAAAAAATAAATAAAAAATAAATCCGGTGTATCATCCAACGACAAAGCACATAGATAGATCAGACACCACTTTATACTAATACTTATGACAAGGAAAGCTCATTAGGGTGGAGAAAATTCACACAGACTTTAATGTAGCTGACTTATTATGACCAAAGCATTTGATGAGTACCAAGGTTTTCATTTCTTAGTGGTTAATATTGGAGTTATACTAAAAATCCATAGCAACATTTAAGGGTGAGGAATAAATAGAATAGTTTGTAAATTTAGTCAACTAGATAGTAAGACTTAATTATGACTAGGTTATATAAAATTATGTATTACATATACCTAGTAGTAATAAATGTTATTCAAGTCATTTTGTATAATTATAGTGTGTGCTACACGTTTTAGGTTAATCCTTAGTGATTGCATCAGGAGCATTAATAAAAGTAGAACTAGAAGTGTATGCACAAAAGTTTAATTCTAGGTATTGACTGTTTTAAATAAATTATCAGTAATGCTAAGCTCTAATAAGATCATGAGATAAGCGCTTATTGTTTAGTTATTACACTAAAAATAATACTAAGTTGACCAGATACGTCTGATATCCAAAATTTATCCTGTGAAAGCTCTATTTGTTTAGTTTCTGACAGTGTTATGAGGCGAAAAAATATTGAAAATAACATGTGAAATTGAGAAAGCTTATATTTTTCGTCTGACAATAAAGACTGATATCACTGTTGACCAGATTTAAGATCGGTAGGCACAATATTAATCCTGTAACTAGTCGTTAGTACCGAAGTATTGGTCTCAACAACTATTGACTTTTTCACTAAATAGGACCGTATGAGCAAATTACGGGGATATTTAAGCGGATCATGAGACAAATTGGATATTTACGTTTTTTATCTCACCCAAAATAGTTTTCTTCATTAAAAAGAGCCTATTTTCTCGGTGGAACAATTGAATTTCATTCTTATTCACATATAAAGTCAATTAGCAGCTATAATCAGTACTGAGTTACCAAAACGAGTCAAACCCAGTTGATAATCACCAACGATCACAACCTTTCTACTATAATGGCTTTCGTACCTAAGCATAATCAAGTGACTTTCTTAATGAACCTGAAGGAAGTGCAGGTTTTAAAAAGAAGATAGTTGATTTTTCCTTAAGAGGCACTCACACCAGGTATGCCTTAGAACATAATCTCCTATCTATGTTCAGTAATCAAACAGTTTTGGCAGACTGTCCAACTGATACATAACACTTGATAAGATGGGGAACACATGAATAAAAAGCCAAAACAGTACTACAACAAGGATAATACACAATTTCTGAAATCAACTGTTAGAAATAAACTTCAACTCGCAGGGATGAATGTATCACAGAGTTCACTAATCTGAAATTTTTGAGGGGATGCTAATTGGGTATCCAAATATATAATACTTATACATTATGGAAAAAAAGCATTTACCCCTAATTAGAAAATTATGGTCACCACCTTTACATTGTATAGTTCTAAAAGTGGTGCGAGATGGGAATCAGTATTGGTCAGCAAACTTGCTACAGCGCTAAATCTGTCTATTACTGGAACAAACTTCTTATAATTTTCTAAAATTGATTTTTGAAGCAATGGAAGCCAATGTAACAAGTCAAAAAAAAGTTTCTAATGTATCCTGAGATATTTATCAATGAGGTTTTGGAAGACTAACCTGTTAACACAAATCTGAAATTAGTCTCTATCAATTGAACTAAAAAATTTAGTTTCGAACATGAACAAAGGGTTTGCTGGGGTGAATAGACCATTGTTAGCTAACATGATTGCAGGACATGATGAAAACCAAGGTGAACCACAAGAAGGGCCTGTTGAATCACAACCCCCACCAAATGCATCGGTACCCTCTACCTCTCAACCTACAACTGAACCCCACCTTGATCAAATTAGAAACTGATAACTGAATACATCATGCTCATCATCATGAATTAGGTTACAACATCTCCTACCCAATTATGATGACATCATTCACCTGAACATAAATCCATATCACCTGAACTATGAAGCACACATATATGACCAAACCATAGCCCTCACATGTAACAACAACCAACTTCTCCTGAACCACAACGAGGGGGGGGGGGGGGGGGGGGGGGGGGGGGGGGGGGGGGGGGGGGGGGTGGGAATACATCACCTCCTATAGTCCCCACTACTTCAAAGTCCTAACTTCTCACTCTTATCTTGAGGCTACAAGAATCATGTAGCTAATTTGCTGGCACTAGTACCTTCAATTAGTTACCTAGGATTGAATAATGTTGGAAGAAAGAAATCGAAAGGAGAATAAACAGACTCACAACTGTTGTGAAGCTGAAGTTTGGTAAAAAGGAAGGTCCAAAACCTTGAACAAGGGTAAGTAGGGGAATCTACCAACATGTGGGGAAAAGGAAGATGGTT
The DNA here is from genome assembly GCA_026074375.1 of Tanacetum coccineum. Classification (NCBI taxonomy): domain Eukaryota; kingdom Viridiplantae; phylum Streptophyta; class Magnoliopsida; order Asterales; family Asteraceae; genus Tanacetum; species Tanacetum coccineum. The sequence continues at coordinate 18,065 of BQNB010004694.1, read as the reverse complement.
ATAAAGTGACTCAGCGAGTGATAGATGCTGCTACTTCTTCCAACCTGGGAGGATATTTAGGGGAAAAGATTTGTATTTGAAACTCTCTAAGGGCAAAGATTCAGTGAGCAACATTAGTCCAAGGGTTTGCACGGCAGCTGAGACCTTAGTGCAGGTGAGCATCTCTCAAAAACTAAGACATAATACTAGAAGAGTTAAGTCTGGTCTCAAGAAGAAATTGAATGTTGGACGTGTAGTTCTGTGATAGAAAGTTTTAAGTCTGCTAGTGAGAGATTAAGTCGTGATTTCACAAATATTAGTTCTGATTGAATTCAAGTCAGCCAAGAAAAGAAAAGGAAGTACTTGAAACAACCTCAGCCTAAAAGATCATAAGAAACAGATTAAGAAGAGGAAGCCGCTAGCAGAGATTGCATAAGAATCAGCAAGCTCAGAAGGCAGATGCACACATGAAAGAAAAGAGCTTGAACTTCAAAGTAATTAGATGCATTGCAGCTAAATAGATTGAAATGATAAGTTTGAGATGTCAGAGTCAACAAAGAAAAAGAAGCTACTGAAGTTCAACACAAGCACAATATTACATAGAAGAAGACTTAGTGATAAATCAGAGCAATAGGATGAAAGCAAACACAAAGATTGAGAAAAAGTTAAACACACTGAGGTACTGATATTGATGCTGAGGATTATGCCAAGAAAATGGTTGAGTTAGTTGAGAAAAAAAGAAGGGAGATTAGAGAACAAAAGCTGAAAGCAAAGAAGAATAAGCCAATGACCCAAGCTGAACAAAGAAACTACATGATGAACTATGTCAGAAGTCAAAGTCATGGTTGGACAATTCCACAACTTAAGAAGTTATCTTTTGAAGAACTCAAGGTACAATTTGAGAGAACTATCCATGAATCAAAGAAAATTTTATTCTTATGGATTCTGAAAAGGAGAAAGAAAGTTTGAAAAGGTCTGGTGAAACTCTTCAAAGTGCTGAGAAAAAGAAGCAAAAGGTATTGGATGTTGAAGATATTCCTATATCTGAATCTGCCAAGTTTGTGAAAGAAGAAGAGATTGAGGTCAAGCAACCAGTTCTAAAAATGAGTAGGATAAAGTCAAAGGCTAGAAAAGGGATTGGTTTGCATACTTCTACCGAACCTGAATCTGGAGAAGTTGATATTACATCCTCAAAGATTGGAAATGGACAAGATTCTTAGACATAGAGGAAAAGGTTTGCACCTCATCAGAGCAAAACAAAGAGGATTCAAGTTTGTGAATTTTTAGGAGAGCAATACAGCATAATATCACAAGAGATGATTTAATGATTTGTATAAAATTGTGTTCTTAAAACAACTTGCGGAATAAGTCCTAAAGAAGATTCGGAGAGTGCATTTGCTGAAAATCTTAGGATTATGTTTGATCCACCACAAAGTGAAGATATTTTGTGGAGTCTACCTATGCATATTCCTATAGTGAACTGGAGATATTATGATTCATGTAATGTTCACTGTTTGAACTTACATAACATAACAACCATTTATATGTTGGCTGAAAGGCCATATCCCTTATCAGAAGAAGTGTGCAGAATGATGCTTAAGAAGAAGTTGTTTGCTCAAAATACTAAAGTTAAGAAAAAGCTGGTAAAATCGATTGAGAAGAAAGATGGGATTAAAGCTTAAGTGTTTGAAAGAATTATCAGCATATCTATGGAAATTGACAAGTTGAAGATCTAGAATGGAGATGAGGAGAACAACACTTGGTGGAGGTGCTATGTGGTATGTGCTTAATTACACATACCTTTTACCTTTAAAAACGAGCTAAAAATAACCAAAAACGGACTCAAAATGCCAAATATATGCTTGTTTTGCTAATTGTGTTGTGCAGGAACGGATATCTCACAAAAAGACGAAAAGCCAAGCAAAAAGCGACAAAAGCGGACACGGGATGGAAAAGTGTGTGAAGACGAAGCCCAATCAAAATCAAGTCAAACTCACTGAGAAAGAAAAAGCAAAGAAAAATATAACGTGAGGGTCAAAAATGCAAACTCCGAAGTTAGATTATATAAAGGAAACAAAGACAGGGGCTTGATTATGCAATTGGAGAAACTTCATTTATAAACGAGAGAAAGGGGAATAAAGAGAATGAAAAGAAGAATAATGTAGATGGGCTTTCTTGTACACAAACCAAACATACCCTTAATCATCTTCAACCTCTCTCTGTCACAACCCAACTTGTATAACCCTTTCCCAATCTTCCCGCCAATACCAAAACCAGCACCTGTATTTGCTCCCATACTTCTCCTCTGCAAAATCACTCAACACCCTACCAAAATCATTTCATCCACCCTACTATTTCTCCCCCCAGCTGTATAAAGTCCATGTTGGCAATCCCTCTCCATTCCCAAAGCATTTCGATGGCTGAGATTGTCTCCAAAGAAGCTCAAAAGAAATCAAAGGCTGGGATTTGCTCAAGATTCACCTCACACAACTAGCACACCTGGTTTTATCTCTCCAAAGAAGCACAAGCTGCAAGTCCAAGACTTCGGCTATAAATAGAGTTTTTTGTAAGCCTTTGAGGAATCTAGTTTTAGTTTTTTTTGTAACTAATTAGTTTTTAATCTTAGTTTAAAATTTCAAAGTCATTTACAGCTTTTTACTTTCAACTTTGTAACATTTTCAAGATTAATGGCAAGATTGAGTTTTAATCAATTTACAATACCAGTGTTTCAAGTTTCTAATCATATTACTTCGTGTTCAAAAAGCTCTTACCACAGCTTACTTATAAGCTGTTTTCATTAAGTAAAACTAAAAAGTTAAGTATTAAGAGAAATCACAAAAAATCACTCTCAATACACCACAGCTTATTTATTGGATGATAAGCCAGTTCTGGTATGGCTTATGGACTCTCACTACTTGTTTCTATGCAAGCAGATGCTTGTAATTCATGTTTTGAGACTCTGTTTTGAGCAAGGGTGAAAGTAAGTCCTCTCTTTTTCTTACTTTCCATTTCTATTTGCAGAACTGCTAGTTTATTTAATACAACAGTGGTTTAAGTTAAATACTGCAGACTTCATTCATGCTTATTGTATGTGCTTAATTAATTATGATTGAATTTGCTTATAAGTGTTTTAATTTATTTATAAACTGTTTTTAATCAGTTTGAAATAAAAAAATGATTTTTGGGAAAAGTTAAAGGGCTGTTTTGAACAAGCAATAATAACTATAAGTTGAGTAACTACTGATTCATTTAGGAACAGCACTAACTTAACACTACAGTACTAACCCAAGTTTAGTACTATTAGTCTTTAACTGTTAGTACTTGGTTGTTCAACTTACGCTTATCAGCTGATAAATTTCTGCGTCTTATAAGATTTTTATCAGCTTATTATTTATACTTATTTAAGATTGGTTTAGCTTTCTAGAGTAGATTAAGCCTATTTTAGTACTGTCTTCAGTAGAACTTATTTGCCTTCTTAAAATAACTTTAAGAGTTTATCAGTTTTAGTTTTCTAGCTTATTTGTCATTTTGGTTCATTCTAGTTGCTTATTTCTATTACTAAGTGCTTATTAAGGTTAGGAGAGCTTCTGTCTTAGTTTTTTTTTGTTTATTTATTGTTTCTTTGTGTTTTGTTAGCATAGCAGTACTAACTTTTACTTAACAGTACTAACTTTTACTTAACAGTACTAACTTATAACTAGCAGTACTAACTCTAAGTTAGTACTGGTAGTTAATACTGGTAGTACTGTTGTTAGTACTGTTGTGTTTCTCTTGTTTAATTTAGCTTAATTGCATGCTTAATTTGCTTATTTAGATTTAGATTAGCTTATTTGTCTGTCTTAAGCTTATTAGAGCTTATTTGTGCCTTAGTGTAAAAGTTTTTAGTGTTTTGCCTTTGCTAGCTTTGATTCAATTTCCAGCTTATGTTCTTTGTTTAAATTTTATGTGCATTTACTTTCAGTTTTAATTCCCAATCATTCCTTGTTACATTCAAACACCAATCATCAATCGTCTCTCGATTTTCCATTTTAGCCTCGTTGGGACATAACGACCCGGAGTTTCTCTATACTGCTTCCGGTTTACTTGAATTCGTGAGTTCTGACCTTTGTTGTGTATTTTTATATATTTACATATATATATATATATATATATATATATAGATATGTTTTAAGGAGTGAGTTTTAGCGAGTCAATTTTTGGCGCCGCTGCCGGGGAGGCTGTGAAACCGTTTATCGTTACGTTTGACAATTTGTGTTTGAATTTGTGATTTATGTTACTTTATACTTTTATAAAAATATATAAAAAGTACCCAAAAGTATTTTTTCGTTGGGAACTTATCGACCCGGGAATCATATTTTAGGACACATATATTTTTTATTCTTTGTGAACTCTGACCAAACCTATGGCTAAAGGTATTGGTTGATTGTTTGCTTATTATATTATATATATAGATTATAACGAATCGGTCTTCATAATGAACCACCACAAAAGAATGGCTGTCTTGTGAATCAACCCATTTTACTTATGATTTTTCCTCCCCATCACTTTGACCACCTTCGTTCACCACCATCCATACTTCGCCCACCATCACCCCGCCGCTACCCCACCATCACCCCTCACCATCACTACCACCCCACCACCACCGCCTAGTCACCACCTTACATGCACCCCATGACCACCCCGCAACCAGCCCCGCCACTGCCTTACATACGCACCATTACTACCTCAACACATATTATTTGTATAGTGCAGGTATCATGTTAGCAAATAAAATAAGTTTCCATGTATCATGTTAGCAGGTATATGTAGGGGTGAGCATGGTGTGGTTTGGTGCGGGTTTTGACTAAAATCGAATCGCAACCGCACTTGCGGTTTATATAAAAATAAAAACCGAACCACACCACATTTTACGGTTTTGGTTTTGCGGGTTTTTTGTGATTTTTGCGGGTTTTAACCGCACCGCACCATCACTTATGACTTATATAATTAATGTGGGTTTTTTTGCGATTTTTGTTTTACAATGTTGTTTTAACAATGCATATATTTAATGTAAACACACAAATCACTTATGACCTATAAGAATATTAATGATAATATGCAGTAGAAGCCTTATAACATACATTAAATGATCAATGTGTCATTTTTCGGTTTTAAATAATCAATGTGCGGTGCGGGTTTTGTGGTTCGGTTTTACGGGTAAAACCGCAACCGCACCGCATTTTGCGGTTTTTCTTTTTTCTTAAAACCGATCCACCGGTTTTTGCCGTGGTGCTGTTTTTGTGGTTCGTTTTTTTGCGGTTTTGCGGTTTGCGGTGCGATTTCTGCTCACCCCTGTATATACAAGTTCACGTATCAAGTGAATAATTTTTTTAGTACATGTATCACAGCGAAACATTTAAATAAGTACACGTATATTATATGGCTTAAACCCGATAAACAATCTGAGACACCTACTAATTATAACTCTTTTAATTCCAATGCATCTAAATTCAATTACCCATCATTGCAGGAAAACAAACAATATGAATGATTACGTGATGATGTAGTAGTAGAAAGATGAATGATTAGTTGTGTCTCTAATCGTGTGTTAAAGTAATTTGTCATGTACCATATGCATGCATGCGGCATGTTAGATATATCGACTAGTTGGATTTGGTGTTTAACAAATGATACATGCATGGATATATATTTTACGATTGCATGGATCATGTGAGATTAACAAACATTATCTCATTTCATGCATATGCATAAATTTACATACATTGATATCTGTGCTCCTTTTGGCAATCATTTTACAATAATAACAACGTGGATCGAGTAGCAACTAATGTTAGGTTTCAATCTTTATGTTTATTTATTAATTTAGAAATAACAAAAATGTGATTCTAGCAACTAGTCTCTTTTACTTTATATGGAAAGCAAAATAAGATATAATTATGTTAAGAGCAACTTTGTACTTTTACCGAATACATATTAATAGACTAGTTTTTAATCATTTGAAAGCCCTTGTGGCACCACTTTAAGAATCCGTATCTTCCTTGATATGAAGTTAGTACGCAAGTTCGAATATGGATGTAAAGTTGTGGGTTCAAGTCTAAAAAAGTGTGTGTAGCAGTTTCACGTTACTCGCAAAGAATCAACTATTATGTTCCGTATGTTATATATAAGCATGTATATGCGTGTACAAACATGATCGAGACATCAAAGTTGCTTAATATCATTTTTCATATAAAGTTTCTTGTACTAAATGTAACATATGGTTGTGTTTGGTGCGAGGCTTATAAAAACTTATAAGGATTTAAGCTTTTAAAATTTGATAGCTTATCCAAATAAGTTTTTGTTTCTCATGGAGGGTTGTTAAAGCATCTACAAGCCATAAGCATCCATAAGGCTAAGCCACTTGAAACGGGTTATGTGAGCCTATCTTTTTTTTAAACCGTAATTGTTTTACACTTTATACCACCTATTTCACAAATGCCTTCTTTGAACTCACAACCTCTAGGTTAGTGAGGAACTCAATACCACTAGGCCAAAATATAGTGAATTAATCCTTCCGTCCCATTTTTATTGTCCACGTTTCCTTTTTGGGATGTCTTAATTTAATTGTCCACTACTAAAAATAGATAGGGAAGTTTGATCAAGTTTACTATATTACCCTTGTTTGAAATTATTATTACAAACTTTAAAGAAGACTTAAATTAATTACCTAAGGGTAAAACAATCTTTTTGTCAAAAAGTAAGAAAGAGAAACCAGTAATAAATGCACTTTTCTTAAACTGTGTGTTTTTTGTCGGGGGACAATAATTTTGGGACGGAGGGAGTAATGAACAAGACTTATAGGAAAAATTTGTAAAGAACTTCCATAAATTAACTAAAACATCAATTACATACTTTCTTTATTGAACATAGGAACTTAATTAGTTGCCTTTTGAAAGAGGTATAAGGTCTTATTAACTTGTTATACAAAATGCATGTTGACGATTTGGCCACACTAATCTCCTTGAAAATGAAGTTTTTTTACTTTTTTTTTTGAACGCGAAATGTAATTATAATAAAAAAAAAGGGCTAAGAAAGAAAACTAGCAACGATATACAACGCAAAAAATATCCAACAAACAAAGAACAAAAGGACATAAAAACGCTAACGAAACAACTCGCAAAACAACAAAGTCCGATTAGAATAAGAAAGATCCCACATGGCGCCAACTGAATTTAACACCCATGAACGAAACTGAACGAAACCGAGGCTCATACCAAAAAGTGATCTAACCCGGCATCCGTTGTTTGTCACGATAAGGCAATTATGAAGAATATAGCTTCTTTAAACGTTGGCCATAATAACTCCAAATATCTGAAGATCGCTAGGAAAATAATCTTTCCCCGAACGTAGTTGCGCGAGAGAGAACAACCCGTGAGTATTTCCATTGGGGTCTCTATAGCTCCATCGTTTATCAGAATCTATCTCGTCGCTAGTTAGAGGACCAATATAATCAATCCACGAAGAACCAGACTCAACAGCAATATTTAAATCATCTACCCGGGGGTGTAGATGGGGGGAGGCGCAATGATGAGTCTTTTTTCAGGCAGCCAATAACTGGCGTAACATCCTCATTATCATCAGTGGTAACATTACCACAATCACCCTGAGAATGAACTCCAAGAATCTCACCAGTATCATCTTCCAAATTCTTTTCCATGCAATCCTTAATACACCCATCATTATACAAGACCGAATCATCACGAATCTCGCCTTCTTCAAAGGAGTCCACAAGATCACTTTCCACCCCACGAACATCCTCCTCTCGCAAAACGTTAACATTCTTAGAGGAATCTGAATCACAACTATCGACATCCAAATTTGACAGTACCGTTTAGAATACACGATAATCTCAAATTTGACTCATGGTCACTTGAATTCGTTTCAAAGTTCTTTGTTTATCTGTGAAGGAAAATATACTAACACTCTTTTTTAAAAGTTAAATGAATCTCAAATTTGCTATGTCTTATCCCGGCTTACAATGAAATATTGAAAGTGGTTATTGTTTTACAATTTAAGCGTTTGAATCGTCTAAATAATTTGTCACCATTTTCATCAAAAATCTTCTAAATAATTTGAAAATGGTTTTTGTATTATCTTGTTTCTTGTTTCTTGTATACTGATACTTTTGATAGATTTGATGTGTGCTGCTGTTTGGTTTTCGTCTGCAAGTGACCTTTTTTATTTGCAAGTCAAAGTGGTCTAATATTGTTTCCGAGATTGTTTTGTGTGGCAGCAAGTGGCCATTGGTGACTTCTACCTTAGATCATGACATTAGAAAAAAGAAATGAGCCTTTTTTTTTTTTGAGCGAATTTCATGGTACCGGTACCGTACCGGGTAGTGAGAACCGATACCGGTACGAGTCGGTACCGTACCGTTTTTTCGGTACTCATGCTCATCCCTAAACTAATGTAAAACACATAATTGTCAACTCAAGTCAATTACATAAAGAGCAAGGGGCAAAACAAACATTTAAATTTAAGTTTTCTTGCATGAATAATGTCTAACTCGAAAATTAATAACAGGGTTTGTCCCTAAGTTTAACTTTGGCCGTCTCATGGATTTCGGTGGCCCGTGCTATTACAAAAAAAGGCTCTTAAGCATACACACAAAATACACGTGTCAATAGTGCATAAACTAATACTACTCAAGCCTCATATTGCTTATATATAATACAACCGCATGAAATTTGGTGGCCCTCGTCTAGTGGTTGGCCCTTTTGCAATAACACCTTTTGCACTCCTTTAAAGACGGCCCTGACTTTCATTAAATTGTGCTCTTAAAGCGTTGCACAAGAGGTATAAATGTCATTTTACCAAGTTCTAAATATTTGAAGTGAAAGACTTGTAAACCTTTTGGTATTGTGTACAATCATATGAACAAAGTATTAAGAAACTTGTAGCAGCCATTTGACCTATTGAAATAAAAAAGGACACGATGTGGTTTCGCACCATCAATTTTATTAAGTAAAATTTTTAGTATCATGAACTTTCAAAAGTGCAACATGTTGGCCGAACTTCGCTAAGGGAAAATTCTAGTATCATATACCCACTTAAAAGTTAAGTCCGTAAGGAATTTAATGCAAATTATCCTCAAAATTACAATATTAATAGTGTTTCAACTAAATAAGAGTAGCAATATCGAAACAAGCCGAGTCGAGCCCGAGCTTGTCAAAGATCGAGCTCGACTCATTTACAATAATAAGTCTCAAGCTTGAGCTCGTTTCGAGCTTCATACTTTTAGATTGAATTCAACTCGTAACATATTTTACTAGCTAGGGAGGATTTTTTTATAATAGGTAAATAAAACTCGACTTAAGCTTGGTTTTTTTAGTACATTAGGCTCGAGATCATTTATATATAAATATACATACGTAACAGTTATACGTGATACACTTTAGTTCCAGTGAGATATTGAGAAATTTGAGTAATCAAGAAAAACATAACTTCAAGTCTCGATTCATTGCGTAAAAATGTTTCTTTAGTTGGTTAGAAACAAAATTGTGATTTAAAATTTTGTAAATGTAATCTTTGATTTATATTATTTTTCAAAAAATCATATAAATGTCAAACTTTGAATCAGTTTACAAATTTAAGTGAAGCAACACTAAAATGTCGAATGTTAATCACCTGTTTATGTTAAATTAACAAAATAGATATTTCTAGGTATAAAAACTATGAATCAACAAGACTAAATGTATTTCTCACGTTTATTTGAAACTTCTCTCATAAAGAGTTTCTCATTTGACCCTCAGACATATATAAAGTTGAGGCTTGAGCTCGTTTATTGAATATACTCTAAACAAGGCTTGAGCTCGATCGGGATTGAGCTCGTTTAAATTAGGAACGTTTTGAGCCTTTATAATCTTCGTTCATTACGAGCCGAACTCGAGCTAAAAGCAGAAGGCTCGAAACAACCTCGAGCTCGAGACTCGTGATTCCAAACGAGCCGAGCTCAAGCTTTGACAACCTTGGGCTCGAGTCAGCTTGTTTCTACTCTTATGCGGTAGTTATACTATGAATATCGTAATTTTCAAGATGACGTTCGATTACTAACGGGCTTAACTATTAAGTGGGTTTCCACTTAGCCTAGTTCATGGTATTATACTGCATCTTTAAAAGTTAAGGATGCTAACAATTCCACTTAGCCATGTATAGGGTACTAACATTTTTGCCATATCAAAATGATCTAATAACCTAAAGACTGTAATTTCAAGTCTCACTTGTGACAAAACTCTATAAAAAGTGTATGTTTACGTGCTGGCTATTCAACAATACAATCTATAAAATTTGCATGTAGCCAGTATTTTGATACAAGAAGTGGGTTGAAAGTGCAAAATGGCTACATAAACGTACTATAAAGTCACTATAATAGTTATAGAATTGTCTCAACATGAAACAAATTAACCTAATCTATTTTAGCTTTGAATCTTGCTTTTGGGAGTTTACAATGCTTAAAGAATGAGTACTAATGAATGGTTGCCCCTTGAGTTAAACGTATAAATAATGTAACAGACATAAGTGACCTAAGCTCTTACAAAATAATCGGCTAACATGACAAGTAGACTAAACACTAATGCCCATACACGACACTATTTATTAAAATGTTTGTTCGAGTGAAACTATGATCATTACTAATTCGTTAAAAAAGAAATACAAAACATTAAATATTGCTGATGTTTTAGTCATAAGAAAATGAGTAAAATACATCGTTCGTCCTTGAACTTGTACCCAAAATAAGGTTAGTCCTAAATTAAAAATACGTCCGCCAACCATTCCTAATATCTCCATTTTGCATCGCCGATGGTCCCTTTGACTTTTTGCCGTTAGTCTTCGTCTTTGACCCCCCACGTGCACTTCACGTGAGGGAAAATATGTCATTTCGTATGGAGTAAAAAACACCGTTCGTCCATAAGGTTGTACCCAAAATACATGTTTCATCCCAACTCCATTTATTCCAACAACCACCACCCAACTCCATTTATACACTAGCTGATGTGAGACTTTCTATAACTAGCTATATGACAGTTTCTTTTCTTATTGTATATCCTTATAGGCTTACAAAACACCCAAAAGTAATTTTAAACCAACACCTCATTACTAAATTAAAAAACATAAACTATAACTAGAACATAATTAATCATAAGCCCACTGTGCAACTTGGGTTAATGATTCTCTTCGTGCTTGTCTTGATACAAAAGAAAAAGAGAGATATCATGATATAAAACTGTATATCAAAAGAATATTAGTTGCTGAAACCAAAGTACAAGACATACAAACCATATAATTTTGATGCAATTGATGCGCCATATCAGAAGACACCGGCCAAGAAGCTTTTTTGGATGCTTTTTTTACTAACTGCACGAATTTACGCAAACAGAAGTATCAGGAAATCAAGTTAGTCGAAACAAACCTCAGATTCTATATTATTTATACCATTTCTGTAACATAATAAGACTAAATGTGGCAATTTCAGCTTGTTTATCTTTTTATTCTCTTCCATGGGTCGAAGAGGTAAATATAGTTCTTGTAATCATATTTAACACATTGATTACACCCGGAAAAATATGAGTGCTCGACTGAAAAGTGATTTCATGTCAACCCAATCTGCCCTTACAAAAAGTACCCCTTTTACCTGTGTATTAGAGGAAAAGAAGGTTGTAATGCGGTTAAGAGCGTCAAACATGACTGGAGATCCAGCTCCTTGTGCCGAAGTTTTTCTAATAATATCCACTTCTATTACAGACCGTAGAAAACTGAAATTTTCAGATGATCAAGATCAAAAATTCAGAATGAGACCATTCTGACTTAAGACACAATAGTTATATATCAGTATTATACCGCACATCCTACCAACCCTTCAACAGATATTAGCTAATATATTGCAGTTTGGACAGCCTTGCAATTCATAGGTATTATACTACTCCGTGTTATACTACTTGGCGATCCACAACTTTGCAACAAAAAACAAGACTCTCCTATTGGCTACTCCTCTTTCAATCTTTTAGCAATTTCTCAAATTCATAACTCTTTTGTGCCAAGTCTTTATCATAAATACCTTGTACTGCAATATACTTTCCAATATATTCATGGTCTGCTCTCCTATTTCATATACACTCATCTTGATTTTAAATTTGTCAACCCTTTAATGCATCTCACACTTCATATTACCAAACATCAGCATATTAATGCTAGTTTTTCTTTCCATAGCAGGAGAGTGTTTCACTTCTAAATCCTCTGTTGCGAGATAAGGTACATGCAACAGCTACAAAACATGTCTTTGGAAACAAGTTTAAACTTTAGATGACTAAATATCAACACTAAACAAGAAGTATATTGCAACGTTAAACAATTCACTGTTACATAAAGTGTGTGGCTATACTATATATGCCTTTGAGTGTCATTGAACACTCTTGAACCAAACATTACACTATGACTCTCTAATCTCTAGTTAGTTGGAGTAGTTTAGATTAGTATTATCGCACCTGAGATTCATTTCATACTTGGTGACCCAATCGATTTAATCAACACAACTATAATCAATCTAATATAATTATTCAACAATCAGCAAACAGTGAGATCAAGCCACTTTTTTTTACGTTGTTGACTCAATAACCACAACTCTAATCATCTATGATCATTCGGAAATCGGCAATGAACAATAAGCACCAACATCACGTTTTTATACATCTAGGTTCAAGGAATTTCAAAAGATTAAGCATAATCAAACAGTTCAAGCAAGCCTTTTTTTATACCAATTTAGATACCTACCATGGATACAATTGAACTCTGTATTAATGGACCATCCATTTGTAACCCAAAGTACTCCCTTTTAGCAACTCACTTTTTTACTTGAAAAGCAGATAATGTCTTCGTCCCAAGGACGATCTTGCTCAACATTAAACAGTTTACTGCTACACAAAACACATGCCGTAGTCTTTTGTCAACGTACCCTTAATTGTCAACCACAAGACAAAACTGCATCAGTATCACCCATGTAGTCCATACTTACACCTTAGAGCATTCACTTCCTAAACTTCTAAAGGATATTATTTTAATTAGTATCCGCAATCATAATAACTATAAATTACAAGACATGGTTGAGGAATTTTATCAAACACTTTGTAGGCATTATTATACTCCTGCTCACCTCACTTTTGTACTTGAAAAACAGATCATGTCTTTGTCCAACAACCAATTTGCTCACCTCAAAGTCCCCCTTGAAGATATCCTACATGCCACCAACAACTTTGCTGAAGAAAATGACATCACAGAATATGACTTTTCAATGGAATACGAGGGACAGCTCTTGTGGTCGGGTGAGTTGATTGATATCACTGCTCGGAGGTTAAAGAAAGAAAGGAATGATCGAGAACAGCTGTTTTGGATGGAGATATCCATGCTTTCTACTCTCAAGCATAAAAATCTGGTTTCTCTTTTTGGGTTTTGTGAAGAAAATGATGAGAAAATCATCATTCTCAGGAGGAATGAGATGGCCAGGGGAATGCTCTTCCAGTATATAAGTGACACGATGTTATTGACATGGGTGCAAAGATTGGAGATATGTGTCGGTATTGCTCATGCATTGAGTTATATTTATTATGACGAGCCACGTGATTTTAGCGTAATACACAGGAGTATAGACAGCTCTAGAGTTCTATTAAATGATGATTGGGAACCCAAGTTATCTTATTTTGAATTTTCCATGAAGATTAAGGCATCTCAAAGGCACCATTCATTTCATACTAATAATCTTAAGTATGTGGATGGATACGGAGACCCAACATATCTTGAGACAAAGAGAGTGAGTCACAAGTCAGATATGTACTCTTTTGGGATAGTTTTGTTTGAATTACTGTGTGGTAGAGAATCAATCATCGAGAGTGACACAAATAAGTATTTGGCTCCATTGGCCGCTACCCATTATAGAGAGAAAAGACTTGATAAAATAATTGATTGGGATCTATGGAAACAAATGGACTCTCAATCATTCAACATCTTCGCGGAAACAGCGTATGACTGTTTGAACAAAGAACAATCGCAGCGTCCAAATATTGATGAGATTGTCACGAGACTTGAGAAAGCGTTGGAACATCAAAATGCGGTTAGACTATTTTTTTCTCTTCCATCTTTCTATATTTGTTTGAGTGCATACACCTTCACGGCTTCACTGCATCAGTTAATTTGCTCGACCTTGCTTAATTCATATGACTTCACCATATATGCTCTGTTCTTTTATCCAAAAATGTAGTTCGTCAAAAAGTATTTACATTGTATGTAAACAACTATTTTTTTGTCATTGTGTCGTTCAACTTTTAAATTCGTGCTATTGTGTGTATTTTGTGACAATTTTACCCTCATTTTTTTCAAAATTTGAAGGGTAAAATGGTTATTTTACATGCAGAAATAGTCGCAAAATATACACAATAGCACGAATTCAAAAGTTGAGCGACACAATGGTAAAAAAAATAGTTGTCTACATACAGTGACAAAAAAGTGGCAAGTATAATACATTTTTATGCAATTAACCCATTTTTTTCCGAAAATGTAGTTTGTCAAAAAGTAAATACAGTTTATTTATCTCACCACAAACGCGTACATCACTGGGGCAACATTTAAACGAATTTGGGATGCTTTAAGGGCCAAAGGAATCTGAGATTGGGCTATTTGTCTAATGACCCAATTATATCAATTTACTCAGTTCTAATTATATACATATACTAAAGATGGGTTGAAACTACGTCGTTTCACCCATTTTGGTACAATAACTTTTTTCTGTTTTTCACTTTGGCCCAGTTTATTGGGCTTCCACTTTGGGCCAGCCCAAAAAAAAAAAATTTTAATTTGTTTGGCACAAAATAAAGGAAAAAATAATACAAAAGTACCGATTTATTCAGATAAAAAAATACCCGTGGAAACATTTTCGATACCTAATAATTTTAAAATAATCGACAGGGTCACAAACATACAACTCTAGATTACATTAAACGGTGTCATTTTACGCCACTAAAACTAAAAAAAAGAAAAAAAATCCCATATAGCAAAAAAAACAACCCTTTAAATATGAGGCCCATCATATAAGCCAATATAAGATAAAAAATCAAGTATTAAACATGAGACCGAAAAAATAAATCTCCGCAACAACGCTCGAAA
This sequence comes from Tanacetum coccineum, assembly GCA_026074375.1. Taxonomy (NCBI): domain Eukaryota; kingdom Viridiplantae; phylum Streptophyta; class Magnoliopsida; order Asterales; family Asteraceae; genus Tanacetum; species Tanacetum coccineum. Next base: position 2,897 of record BQNB010004694.1, on the reverse strand, counting down.
AATTAACGTCTCGCAGCAACGCGCGGGTAATTCTGCTTGTTCTAACAAAATACGAATAGTTAACGTAATGCGGATAGCATTTGCCACGTCAATTATTATATATATACATAATACATTTACTAGGCACTTGGGCCAACACTTAGGCTATTGGGCTTGGGCTTGAGCTTGGGCTTGCGAGTGCTTGGGCTTGTTATATTACATACAGAGGGGGACAAAACAAACATTTAAACTAAGCACGTCAATGTCTTTGCCACGTCATTTATGATATGTCACATACTATGTCACTTTATATAAATTATTTTCTTTTTCTAATTAAAACTTACAAGTTGTATCATATTACGTAAGTTTTCTAGCATGAATAGTCTAACTCAAAAATTAATAATAGGGTTTGTTCCTGAGTTTAACTTTCATTAATTGTGTTGTTAAAGGTTTCATGTGTGTTACACAAGAGGTATAAATGTTATTTGTCCTAGTCTCTTAAAACTTTTGACAATATCTCATAAGCATCCCTACCAAGCTTTAAATACTTGAAGCGAAAGACTTTGATGTGGACTAAAAAACGAGAGAACAAATTGGATCTGTTGATTCCAATAAAGACCAAAAACAATCCTTCCAACTACCGGTGTCACACGAATCCTGATAATCAAGCAAAACTTTCCAAAATTGGACTTTTCATATATTTGATAAATGAATAGCCAGGATTACAATACAATTATTAAATAGGCTTACAAAACTAAAATATTACTGATGTTTTAGTCCTCTATGTTTCTAATAAGAAAATATATAGTACAAGCTTTCAATCTTAAAAGATAAACAAGACAAAGAAACCAAGTTTCTCTAAAAAAAACAATACATGAAAGAAAATACAACATTGAATCACCAAAAAATTCCAAATGTATAGCAAAGTTAAACTTACACAATTAAATATCATATAATGTATCATCACTGTAATAGTTTAAAATGAAACGTATATGTCACGTACATGTAAGCCAATATTTATCAACTACCAGTAATGTTATTTGCTATACTAAGTAGAGAGACTAGCAAATAACTGCAATAGTGGAAAGATGATCAATGAAATCAAAATTGGTACAATGTTACATAAACTTGGCCCAACTTGGAGATCTACAAACTTCTTTAAAGGAAGGCGTTTAGCGAGCCCACACAACCAGGTTGGGTCCAGCCCAGAAGGCAATGGCACCCTTCCCTTTACACACGCGGGAGGAAACCCCTATCGCCCTATACAAGACTCGAACATGAGACCTTGCCTAGGAGGGTAAAACCTCCATACCATTGGACCAAATTACATAAACTTGGCACAACTTGGCGACCCACGAAATTCTCCAAAACAGTAAAAGCTTTGCAACAAAATACATTGAATGAAACAACTATAAACACCACAAAAATACATAAGCATATCATACTAAACAAGACTCTATCCTGTAGGCTACTCCTCTTATAGTCTTATTTATGCCCTGTTCTCGAGTTATTAAAGGAGTGAAAAGAAAGGAAAAGAAATGAAAAGAAAGGAAAAGAAAAGATAGTGAAAAAAAATTTACTATGCACCTTGTGTTCTCGAGTTTAAAATTAGTAGGAAATAATAAAGAGAAATGGAAACATATTAAATTTTACTTTTATGTCACTTTTAAACAAAAATATCTGATTGACTATAGTAATTTTTTGTAATAAGCTTTTGTGGTTAATATACCTTTTTATTTAAACATATTCTTTAATCATTACTATCAAGTAAAATGCCAATAAAAAAATATCGCTGGTCCATGTCGTGTAATGAATGGCCCAATGTGCATAACCCCATGAAAGCCCAAAGAATTCACATAGCCTAATAATCGCTAAAATGTAAAAAACGATGGTCATTTTGCAGTAGGACTTTTATTAGTTTCTTATTTTGAAAAAATGAAGATTACACAGTGGTTGAAGACTCTCTGTGATGGAAGAAATGAGGGTAAATTTGTTAATATAAACACTTTCCTTTCCAATCCGTTCAAATATGAGAGGAAAGATTTAGAAAAAAAAACCTTCAAATTTTCCTTCCTTTTCCTTCCATTTCTTTTCCTTTCTTCTGAAAATAAAACTCAAGAACACAAATATGATTTTGTTCCCCTTCCTTTCCTTTCTTTTCTTCTGAAAATGAAACTCGAGAACTGAGAGTTTTAACTCTTAGGAATAATTCTATGATCAAAGCAGGTTTTTATGTACGTGTCCCAAATAAAAAAAACGATGCGTCATTTTGCAGTAGGAATTTTATTAGTTTCTTATTTTGAAAAAATGAAGATTACACAGTGGTTGAAGACTCTCTGTGATGGAAGAAATGAGGGTAAATTTGTTAATATAAACACTTTCCTTTCCAATCCGTTCAAATATGAGAGGAAAGATTTAGAAAAAAAAACCTTCAAATTTTCCTTCCTTTTCCTTCCATTTCTTTTCCTTTCTTCTGAAAATAAAACTCAAGAACACAAATATGATTTTGTTCTCCTTTCTTTCCTTTCTTTTCTTCTAAAAATGAAACTCGAGAACTGAGAGTTTTAACTCTTAGGAATAATTCTATGATCAAAGCAGGTTTTTATGTACGTGTCCCAACATCCAACATTTTAATGTCCAAACACCATGTAATTGCTATGAAAAACAGCATACACACATGTAATTGCTGCAACAAAAACACGGTTGCTGTAAAAAATTGTGTCGGAACAGCATATTAAAGTTGGTAATTGCTGGGTTTTTTTTAACGGCATTTGAAATAGAAACTAGCAAGGAGCTAGACGAAGTTACAAGGGGTGGATAGAGCGTTACAAGGGTGATTAAACCACTCTATCTGTAAAACCCGCATTTTTGAAATTTGAGTTTTTCATTTCAAAATATTAATTTTGAAATATAACCTA